>CP139507.1:141174397-141350448 GCA_021014915.2 Artemisia tridentata subsp. tridentata | reverse complement strand
TAAGTCCCCTTCCGGGGTAGGAGCAAATCCCCTTCCGGGGCAGGAGTAAGTCCCCTTCCGGGGCAGTAGCAAATCCCCTTCCGGGGAAGGAGTAAGTCCCCTTCCGGGGCAGTAGCAAATCCCCTTCCGGGACAGTAGCAAATCCCCTTCCGGGGAAGGAGTAAGTCCCCTTCCGGGGCAGTAGCAAATCCCCTTCCGGGGCTGGAGCAAGACCCTTCCGGGGCTGAAGCTTCCCGCCTGAATACGTCGCTATCATGACCTGGGCCCACCAGACAATGATAAATAAGTCCTATAAATAGAAGGCATTGATCACTCTCAATGGTATGAGCTCTCTCTCACTAAAACACATACATACCTCTTACTAAACTGACTTGACCGTCGGAGGGTGGCTCCGGGGCTCCGGCCCCGGGACCCCTTCTAACCGGTTTATTTCTTGTACTGCAGCAGATATCCAAGATCGGGATGACATGGGACGGCTCAATCTATTGTCAACATCAGCCCGACGGATTTATGCTTCAACAAGTGGCGCCATCCGTGGGACCGCTACTAAACGCTCGTCCTACCTCACCAAAAGCATCATGTGGGCAAATTTTCTTCACTATATGTGGGCTCATATAACTGCTTATCTTAGAAACGAACGTACAACGACGGGCCTACGACTACCCGTTCAATCGTTCTGAAGAAGAACAACAGATATTGTTGAATTTGAAATCTCAAATTCGGTTTCGTAAGTTTTTGTTCTCTGCTTAATTATTGAACACACTATGAAACTTACATTTTTTTTTTTTTAAAAAAAAAAAAAAAATTCTACGAGGCAATTGTTTTTAGAATTTTACCATATAGGCATGATATTGACATGTCCATGTGGGTGCATGATTCTCTTCGCTTTTTAATAAAGCAAACTTGGCCATGATGTCGACATGCCCATGGCTAATCTCGAAAGAAAAGGGTACCAAAAGATCTACTAAAAGTCAGCTTTACTTTTGTATATTACATGTGGATTTGCATAAAGTTTATATTGTTATGCATGTGATACAAGTTGTAATAGCTTAACTTGCCACCTCATAATATCTAAAAGATCTACCAACCCATAAACTTTCACTGTACATCACTGTACAACTGCCAACTTTATCATACATGTGAATTTGGTCATATTTACTGTGCACTTTATGAAAAGAAGTCAACTGACACCTGACAAAAAGATGGCTATACTTCTCTCCTACTTGTCATGTCGTCTGACACTGATAAAATGTTCTATCTTGTGTTTAAGCCACAAGTTTTATCATCTACCTATCAAGTAAAAGGTGAACGAACAACAAAACATCATATGCTATTCAAGGATTTTTTGCTTGCATCTGCTGCACGTTACAGTAGTTATGCCATATCCTTTGCATGCACATATTCCTTTTCTCAAAAGTATTATTACTTTATCTCTCTTATATTTGCTCAAAATTAAAATGAGCCTAGAAAGAAAAGTACTTTTGCAGCTCAAGTAGCTGTAATATATAAATAATAATGTAAGAACTCCTTTCGCATTGGAGGTAAAATATTCTGGTAAAAAAACATGGAATATACGTGTTCAACTGCTGATAACATCCAATGACTTGGTTCGACCTTGGGAAACATGTGTTCCTGGGATGCCTTTATACCTATTTTTGTGGTCTTTCGAATGACAAACATGTCTTTGCTCATACCATCCCCGGCAATATTATTTGCAAGCTTCAGAAGTCCGTCCGGCTTTAAACATGATATTGACCTGGTTCGGCCATTTTTTCTTGACCCAACCTTCGTAAACCCGACTCGATACCTCCGGTCGGCCGCGGTAGCTATCCCCCGGTCCACGAATTTTTGGACATCATCAATGACGACCACTGATGGGTACTTCATCATCTCGATGACGAGCTTACTTCAAAATCCATTCAGTCGTCATATTAATAACGTATCAGTTAATTGTCAACTGGGCGAGCATGTTGGACAGATACATGCTACTCAAAAATGAGCCACGACATTTCTACATACGACCTCCGGCTCATACCTTCAATTTTAAGTCCGTTAATAAGCGAACGAACCACAACAAATTGTTACTCGATCAGTGAGTTTCTTGTTATCAAAACCTTTACCTTGTAGTCTTTGAGCAACACTACGAACGACCATCCATCATCTTGATTGGTCTTCTAAAAATGGTTCGGGGCAGAAAGCCAGCAATTACTCAACATTTGATTTATCAACACTCACATGGGATCGCCATGGTTGTTGATCCCCGACCACTATGAGTCACCCCCGGTCCGGCAAACAAAACCGTATTGTACCGCGGAGCGAACTTCGCAACACGTCGGCTCCGGATATGTATCGACATTTATCTTTTGCGTACATTTGACCTTTTAGGTCTGACCATCTTTTTTCTAAGTCTTGACTATGAAAATCCGGCGACGTCACATAAACCGCGGAATAAACCTCTAGGTACCGGATGATATATCTCCGGTCCGGTGTTCCGACTACCCTCTTGTTAACACCACTTCATGGTAGCACAACGCAGGGACCAATGGTTATTTCAAACATGATCACAACCCCTGATATCTTTTCTAATAGATATCCGGATTTTTAATCCCAACCTTAGCCACCTTTACTGGTGCTAAAATCCGGACTTCACCAACTCCGGTGCCAACCTCCGGACATTATTTTTTAGACCGGGCAAAACGCTAGCTGGAGCCCCCACTAGCTGACGGCTCATCATTTCAAAGATGAGCCTACCTCTTTTATACACCGCGAATGCATCTTAGCATCCACCACTTTTTCCGATGATAAAGTCCGACCCATACGGACCGTTAATCAACTCTCATCTATAATCATGAGTTATGTCCACAACCGTGAACCTTTGGGCATCAAAACGCATAAATGGTGGACATCGGCTGGTAACAACGATTGTTATTTCCTCCGGCCCAACATAGTCTTTACCGATTCTTCTAGGTACCGACCACAACCACCGCGACTTTTACCGGTTGTAAACTCGGGAGGCCATCACCGGACCCCGACCAACATCATGAGCCGCGGATTCACTATCTGCGTGGGCAGTTTTATAAGCTCCGGTCACCAGCTTAACGGACCAAAGCCTATATTGACTTTTCCAAAATCAAAAGAGAAACAAACGTTATACATGATCATGCATGTGTCTTTTTTCTTATAACTTGCGCATAAGCAATTTCTTTCCCTGTTATGCAAAAGTATCATTACTTTGTCATCTATAAAGGAAAGAGAAATATGGAAGAAAAATAATTATTATGCCAAGTACGGAGTATGTGGCAAAATATGAAAGAAGCGATTGGTATAGCAATATAGTAAAGGAAACGTGGAGGACCTACCTCCACAATAATGCAATGGTCTGCAATCTTTCTTTATTGAAATATGAACACCGACACTTTCACGTGTCATGAATTGCTTTATATTGCTGTATTATATTAATCAATAAAGCTTAAGCTTATCACTTCTACTTGTATCCGAATTTTTGGTGTTTAAATGGACTTCCGGAGTCCGGACACCACGCGCAAATAAATACCTCAATATCTCATATTTGAAATATTTGTCAAACATGTTTGCTAATATTTAGCATGAGATAAAACAAATTTTTGTTGTAAAAGTTTAATACTACTTATAAATTGAAGTATCATTAAACTTGGGGGGCTATAATGGTATGATAATACCATTAAATATATCTTACTTGATATTGATCCGACATTTATTATAATACATGTGAAATACTATTTCATTATTAAAGCATTATGATGCAAAAAGGATGAGCAACCTCATAATCAGCTCCGTACCTAAAAGTAATATTTGCTAGAAAATATGAGGATGAGTAACGTTCAAATTAACTCAAGTACGTCAGAGGCATTGCAAGCCCGGTACCAGGAGGCATAATCTTCTAATTAACTCAAGCGTATAAGTGGACTGCAAGCCCATCGCTAAAGGCGGACTCTATTGTCGCCGCGGACACTATTGCCGCACTAACGCGGACACTATTGCCGGACTAACGCGGACACTATTGCCGCACTAACGCGGACACTATTGCCGCACTAACGCGGACTCTATTGCCGCACTAAGACGAATTCTATATTCGCACCAAAGTCGAATTCTATATTCGCACCAAGACGGACTCTATATCGGCACAAAGACGGATTCTACATCCGCACCAAGACGGACTCTATATCCGCACCAAGACGAATTCTATATTCGCACCAAAGTCGAATTTTATATTCGCACCAAAGTCGAATTTTATATTCGCACCAAAGACGAATTCTATATTCGCACTAAGACGAATTCTATATTCGCACCAAGACGGACTCTATATCCGCACTAAGACGGATTCTACATCCGCACCAAGACGGACTCTATATCCGCACCAAGACGAATTCTATATTCGCACCAAACTCAAATTCTATATTCGCACCAAAGACGAATTCTATATTCGCACAAAGACGAATTCTATATTCGCACAAAGACGAATCCAATATTCGCAAAAAGAGGAATTCAATATTCACACTACTACCAAAGTATATTCTCCGGGAAATCTGAAGACGGATGTAATGTCCGCACTATTGTTGCAAGCTCGTACAAGGTGGCTACACCTTTGCCCCTTTTCACCGCATAATGCATGGAGACCATCTCCACCTTCATAAACCTTTTTCATCATCTTCCACTAAGAGATGAATACAAAGGTATTTGGTCGATGCTAGTGTTACCCCGACTATAGAAATATCGTTCTTCTCACGGGGTCTTTACCGTTCAACACGGGAAACCAAGCATTCCAACACCGGAAAAAAAATGATGGCCGCTAAACAAGTAGAGTCTAGTACGACATGATCAGAACCATATCATACTAGACTGGGGGACATGATGACGTATGGTCCGAGAAGGATATAAAAGAGCAAGTCCCCTTCCGGGGCTGGAGCAAGTCCCCTTCCGGGGCAGGAGCAAATCCCCTTCCGGGGCTGGAGTAAGTCCCCTTCCAGGGCAGGAGCAAATCCCCTTCCGGGGCTGGAGTAAGTCCCCTTCCGGGGTAGGAGCAAATCCCCTTCCGGGGCAGGAGTAAGTCCCCTTCCGGGGCAGTAGAGCAAATCCCCTTCCGGGGAAGGAGTAAGTCCCCTTCCGGGGCAGTAGCAAATCCCCTTCCGGGGAAGGAGTAAGTCCCCTTCCGGGACAGTAGCAAATCCCCTTCCGGGGAAGGAGTAAGTCCCCTTCCGGGGCAGTAGCAAATCCCCTTCCGGGGCTGGAGCAAGACCCTTCCGGGGCTGAAGCTTCCCGCCTGAATACGTCGCTATCATGACCTGGGCCCACCAGACAATGATAAATAAGTCCTATAAATAGAAGGCATTGATCACTCTCAATGGTATGAGCTCTCTCTCACTAAAACACATACATACCTCTTACTAAACTGACTTGACCGTCGGAGGGTGGCTCCGGGGCTCCGGCCCCGGGACCCCTTCTAACCGGTTTATTTCTTGTACTGCAGCAGATATCCAAGATCGGGATGACATGGGACGGCTCAATCTATTGTCAACATCAGCCCGACGGATTTATGCTTCAATTTCTGTCAGGTATCAATCAAAACATAACCTGCAAACACTCTTAACACAAAAACCTTAACCCATATCAGTGCTTTATTAAACTTGTATGATCAAGTTTAAGGTTAAATAAATTTATGCAATATTTATAACATTGTTCACACCAAGGAAGTGTCCATATATGCTCTTTCATTTTCTTCCCCAAATTTAACTTCACTTATTGACTGTGTTGAGTAGGGACAATATGGATATAAGCTTCTTAATGTTATTTTGCGTGTTGTTGTAGCAACATTGTTTTTCGATAAGAACAATGCTCTAGTTTGGTGTGTTCTATTTAGGATTTGATATTCTAATTCTATTTTAAGCTAATCAATCATTTTGTTTCTTACAACTAATGGAAGTAGCTAACAAGTTAAGATGGGGCAACATTTGATATGATGTTCACTGAAAAAGGATATCCAACTATGACAGTGATACACGAGCTACTACTGTTTCTTGTGTATCTCGTTTCTATCCTACTACTGAATTCACTCCTCCCCTAAGCCACGGTGACTACTATTCTCGTATACATGTTCACCTGTTCTCTCACTTATACTAGTCAGGGTCCCAAAGGGGTATTGTTGGGCATTTTCGATCCTACCAGATCAAGTGGGAGCCCTGGTGAAACAATCTATATAGAAGAGTAGTAACCATGGGCTGCATGGTAGGTGTGAGCTCGGGCAACAGGGTAGCAGTGGGTGCAAACCCGACAACATGAGCAAGAACAACATAGGCAGCAACAATAGCCAACATAAACTAATCTTTAGCAGACTCGAATCAAGATATTTAGCTTGTAACCCATAAACTAATCTATATTATAGTTTTGTTCTTCGTTTGATTCGACTATCTTGTTCAAGGTGAAGAATACCAGAAGTGGTTTACGTTTTATTATATCTGGAATGATGGTTTTACATTAAATTAATCTATTCATTTGCATATTAGAACTAGATGATTCTTGACTTCAAGTTCCTTGGATATGGGGTGGGCCGCAAGTTATAGTACATTTTAATAACCACCAGAAAGTAAAAGAATTCGAACAGTTTACTCTGTAGATTTATGCCAAATGTAGGATTAGATTGTGTTTTGGATTTATAAGGTAGACTGAAAACGAGATACTACTTATTTTGTAAGGTGTCATTTTGAGAAAATGATATATGCTATTATAAATTATCCTTTTGATGTGTCTACGCTAGCGAAAATTTGCACCATGCACGTGTATGCGACTCATTTCTTTTCAGGATGAACTTTTGTTTGGCGTATTTTTAACAAAAATGCTTACTCGCCGACATTTGCCTAAAACCATTAGGTGTAAAAATTGGATAATAGTAAAATAAAGTGAATGGTGCTACAGGGATGTGAGGTAAATGGTTTTGACCAGTCATTTTTTGTAGGTTGTGTGGTAAAGTAACCTCTGTTTCAATTTGGTCGCTAACATGTAATCTCGTATCCTTTTTTTTGTTAATGATCAGTTAATCACAAGTTTGCCTTGGTGGCTTGATTAGTATGTTATCGAAGTGTGTCCGATTTCGCCACATAACCCCCAACCAGCCGCCAGTCCGTTACACTCTTGTTGATCGCAGATCGCAAGGGCTGAAACTGGAACATTGGTATTTTACTCAGAAGTACTTAATTGTAAACAATGTGCAACGGATAAAAAAGGAGACCAATGTATATGGTTTTCGACCAGTACGAGCTGGTTGACAGGAGAGCGAAGGGCTATTGGTTTTTAGCAATGATGTCGTTTAGTACAGCCTTGTTTAGCGACCGTCTACATTGATGAACATGGTAATCAATGGAACTTATCCTTTTGAAACTACTCCACTGGTTACTCATGAAATAATCCTGGTAATAAGTCAGACTTCTAACAAATAAAATTTGTACAAACCTAGAATGTCACAACATAATTCCCTGTTGTGGAATTATGGGGTCTTGGGTTACCACGGGGCGATGAAATTTTAATTTGTAGTGCAGGTCTTCGTTAGCCTTGCCCAGATGCATCTAGTGCAAAAGGGTTGTTTTATATACTAATAACTAAACTTAATACTTGAATTTGGGCTTAAATCAATACTAACATATCGGGCTGTAAACAAACCGGATGAACACGAATTAAGCCTTATTCATGTTCGTTCGTTTAATTTTAACCGGACAAATAAACGGACGAATTTCCTTGTTCAAGTTTATTTACTAAGAAAATGAGTTTTTCAACTGAGCATAGACAAACAAACATAAACTTTATTAAATTATGCAAAATATATTGTTTTATAAGTGTTGTTTTGTTTAAACAAACAAATTTTAGAATTATACAATTAAAAGATATGATATACGAACATAAATAAATAAATAAACATAAACAAACGTTAACGAACGCATAATCGGACGTTTACGAACATAAATAAACGGACGTGACTTTTGATCATGTTCATTCATTTAACTAAATGAACGTAAAATATTGTTCATGTTCGTTCATTTAAAAAGTAAACGAACATAAACGAAATTTTTACCGAACGGTTCATGAAATGTTCATTGAACGTTCAGTTCGTTTACAGCCCTACTAATATAAATACAAATCATAATACAAATATAAGCCCAGTAACAACCCTTGACAGTTAGAGCGGGAGTAAAACGAACAATCAAGCTGTCTTGAAACTCACAAAACTAAGCAAATGGAAGACCCTTGGCGCAAATGTCAACAAACTGATAACGCGATGGCACATGCAAAACACACACATGTCCAGCATTAACCAAATCATGAACAAAATAAATGTCAATCTAAATATGCTTCGTGCGTTGATGTTGCACTTGATTAGAAGATAAAGAAACTACACTAACATTATTACAATAGACAAACGTAGCATAATATACCAACGTGTGAAACTCACGCAAAATATTACACAACCAATAAGTCTCAGCAACAACATTGACAACACCACAATACTCGGCCTTGGCACTGTTACAAGAAAGCCTAATCTGATGCTTAGAGGGCCAGGAGAAAAGGTTATTGCCAAAAAATACACAATACCTAGAAGTAGACCACCTAGTAGTAGGGCAACTAGCCCAAACAAAATCACAATATGTAACCAAAAAAAGATGTTGATGCAGAAAAAACTGTAACCCATAACCCATAGTGCCTCAAACATAGCGTAAAATGCACTCCAAAGTTGAAAAGTGAGGCTCCCGTGAATCATGCATAAATAAACAAACCTGAAAGTAGGTTGCTAAGTTTATTCATTTAATGATTCATATTATTTGTTAACTAGTGATCCATGTTATCTAGTGGTTATTGTGTTTCATCGGATTTTATTTTTTATTATTATTATTTTATTTTATTTTTTTGGGTAAAAGGGTAACTACCCCGGTAAAATATATTACTCCAAAAAAATTGTTAAGTACAACGGATGAGGGTGGATCCCACATCTCAACCTAAAAAGGCTAAACAAAAGCGCCTAGAGTGCTTAAGACCCAAACTAGCATAAGTCATGACAAACCATGCTTATGCAAAATAAAATAAACACCTATCTAATTTGACCACGAAGATTAATGTCATATGCATCAGCATACTTCATTTTGGCACTAGTCAAACCATAGTCATCAAAAGCAACATCATCATAAGGGTTTTGATCATAGGTGTCCTCATTCCATTGCTCATATAAGCTCTTCATGCTCGCTCCGCTATCACTTTTAGAACCATCATAAGCCATATAAGAAGTGGTTTCATTGTAATCTTCAAGAACTTCATCATTATCACTATCTGAAACAACCAAATCACCAACCTTTGAAAACGGATTACCGGTCTTTTTACCATCTTTACCCAAGTCACGGGAGCTATACGAAATAACAGAAGGAGCATTGGAATTTGTTTACGGAAACACAAGCAAAATTAAAACACACCTTTGGTTGAGTAGAGGAACGTGAATCACAAGTGTCATGACTACGATTATCCCGTAAGGTACCATTCCTTGTTAGAAGCACCATGGGAGCCGTGGGTGAAATGTCAGTTAAAGGTTGTTGCTTGGATTTAAGACGCATCTACTTTCGAGTGAACCGTAGCAAGATCGAGAAAGGGATCCCGATGAGCGATTATAACGACCACGTGAGCAAATTTATCACTCAAACAATTAATCGCACACGTGACCACATCGTCATTACTTAAAGGCAAGAACAAAGCATAAAGCAAAATAATAATGGACTCGATCTTTTGAAAATATGCATTAATCGTACCATTACTAAGTTGTATGACACGAAGTTCACCCTTTAAAGCAATGGTATGTGTCCGTTTGTTATCAAGAAAGATACATTCAAAAAGATCCGAAATATCCTTAACAAACTAGGGATTAGTTGTAACAAGCCAACTTGAAAAGTAGATAAAGTTAGCGAAATCTAAGATTTAACTATGGAGTCCGCTTTTAGCCACTCCGCGATTGGAGGAGCTGGACTAGTTGCACTAGAAGACGTACCCATAATGTGTTAAACCGTGATGTGTTTTAACACATCAAAATTTTCACAATGATTTTTGAAGAAGTAACACCACGCAATATATTTTGCTTTGTCTACGTCAATTTTAATGAGAATTTGATTAGTGATTAATTTAATGGCATAGAATTTATGGGTATGTGATAGAGTAGGTGCTGGGAGAGCATCATTTGTATTATGAATGAGATGTGAGGTGAGTCGAATTAACAAGCGACAAAAAAAGATAAAAAAAGAAAAAAACAGTCTAACTATAGGGTTAGTCGACTAAAAAGGAACCAAAAAGAGACTTGATATTACCAAGGTGTAGTTGTTGCAATTGACTTTAGTTACAGCCAATGAAAAGAGAAAAGAATATATAAACCTTGTGGCAGTTGACGTTGTTAGATTGGTGGGTACCGTGGTGTCATAGCTTTAAGTCATGGTAAAAAAAATGTTGTCACGTCAGCAAAAGTCTCTTTGGCATCACATTCTGGCTGTTACCGTTGGCACTAGAAAATGTGGTGCCACATGATTTTTTATTTTTTTATTTCTTTTTTACATAAAATAAAACATACACAATATTAATAAACTAGAATAAACTTCATTAAATTTAAAAAAAAAAAAAAAAAAAAAATTACATTATAAAAAAAAATTACATTAAAAAAAAAGTTCATAAAATTAGAAAACATAATACGTAAACAAGAAATAAAAATTACAAGCTAGTATTTAATGTTCCATACATGCTCCACAAGGTCTTGTCGAAGATAGTCGTGCACTTTTCTATCTCGAAGTTCTTTGTTTTTCCTAACATGTAAATTACATCTTTCGGTCCAAGTCTCTGAAATGTTCGGCCTTGGATCAACGAACAAATCTCTTAAATTCACTTCGAATCATTCGTCTTCCAATATCATGTTGTGTAACATTATACAACAATACATGATTCTTTTCAACGCGTTGATTTCGTAAGCACGTGCGGGTTGTCGTATAATTCCCCAACGACCTTGTAGGATTCCGAAAGCTCGTTCAATATCTTTTCTAGAACTTTCTTGAACTCTTTTAAATTTCAACGTTTTTTCATTCCTTGCAACAGAAAACGTTTTGACAAACACGGACCATGTCGGATAAATGTCGTCGGCTAAATAGTAACCTTTCTTATATGTATGTCCGTTTACTACAAATGGACATTCCGGAGCTCTACCGGCAAGTTCATCATCAAATAACGGGGAATCATATAACACATTAAGATCATTATTTGACCCCGGGACACCAAAATATGCATGCCAAATCCATAATTTTTTATCCGCAACCGCTTCTAACATAAGAGTTGGGTATTTATGATCACGTCTTTTGAATTGAGCTTGTAAGGCCTTTGGGCAATTTCTCCAATCCCAATGCATACAATCAATACTCCTGAGCATTCCCGGGAGTCCATGTTTTTCTTCATGCAATGCATATATTTTTTCAACATCCGCTGAAGTGGGCTTTCTTAAATACTTTTCAACGCATAAAATATGTATGCATTTAGTAAAATGCTCTAAACATTGTCGTGAACAACGTTCACCAATTTGCAAGTACTCATCAAACGCATCGGGCGCAGTGTCGTACGCCAGTTGGCGGATGGCGGATGTGCACTTCAAAATAGTACCAATACTTAAACGACCGGTAGCATCGTAACGTAGTCTAAAAAAATTAAAGTACTCGAGAAGAGGATGAACATCATAACTTAAAATATCGTTGAGTATTTTATTAAAAAGTCTAGAACTCATACGATACCTTCGCCTAAAATTCTCTTCAGGATATTTAGGAGGAGTCTTATCGTCGCCAAAATAGTTGTCGATTAAACGTTGTTCCGCCTCTTCTCGTTCACGTGGTATGTATACCCTCGTCCTCTTAGGACCCGATCCCGATCCCCCGGCTTCTTGATCACACAGAGCTACAAATTGTTCATACGCCGCATAATCCCGAAGATATCGCTCCCGGTCGTCTTTAAAATAAACATCATAAGGGTCGTAATAGGTGTCGTTGGGATTGTTTGGATCCATAATTGAAAGAAAGTTGAGTATTATTGAAGTATAAATTAAATTGGAAGAGTGTGTGAAAAATGGTAGAATAAGGAGGTATTTATAAGATTTTTAAGGGGTAAAAATTTTTAAAAAGTGGTATTTTTGGCAAAATAGCCGTTACCCAACGTTCAAATTCAAATTCAAAATAAAAAAAAAAAAAAAAAAAAAAAAAAAAAAAAAAAAAAAAAAAAAAAAACCCGCTTGTGCTGGCCACCACGGCGCGAACAGCCATGCCGCCACCCACGGTGTGGTGCGCCATCGTCAATTTTGGGCTGGTGGCCATAGCGTCACCCATGGCTCAACCACACCTCTTGCTCTTAGAGTCGAAGTAAAGAGAACCGAAAAAATTGACTTTTGATTTTAGGATTTTAGGCTCGATATCATGTTAACCTAATATTTATTCATTTATCATTGATATTACATAATGATATAATATATGTGCTAATGATCTCCATATGATGTTAACGTAATATTTATTCGTTTATCATTGAGATTACATAATGATCTACAACATATATGCTAATGATTAAAATATACATGCTAATGATTAAACTTAATACTTGAACTTGTGCCTAAACCAATACTAATACAAATCATAATTCAAATATAAGTTCTACTAATATTTTTCATACTACTAGTTATTTCATTAATAGATGAAAGGTAAATATAATCACTATTGAACCCAGTTCGTGTTAACTAAGAGCCCTTGGTGTCATAATTCAAGTTATCCCATAACTCAGCGCCACGTCAACACCACATCAGCTTTAACATTTTAACATTAACTCACAAAAAACACCCCTTATCATAACTCAACTTTTTGGGCCCCACTTTTCTTTAAAATTTAAAATTTACAAATTCAACCCCTAAAACTAATACTTCATTTAAAACATAAACATAAGAGTAAATTACACGGATCGTCCCTGTGGTTTGTCCAAAATTTCACATATATTCCCTCAAAGTTTAAAGTTGCATGTATCGTCCCTCTGACTGCAAAAGAATAACATCTATGGTCCCTGTGATGGATGTCCGTCTATTTCTCCGTTAAACTTCACCCACATGATAAACACGTGAGGGTAATAAGGTCTTTTTCACTATGAATGATACGGTTTCTCCTTGAAATAAATCTTACAACTCGATCCAACATCCAATCAGTTATAAGCATACTCATACCTTAATATTTCTCACTTTACAAACCCTAATCTCAGATAATCCGCCCCCATTCTTTTCTCTCAACCACTACTACAAAATCTTATTATCGCAGCCACCCAACAATACTCACTTTCTTATCACACCTTTGCCAATCGAACACCATAAACAAGAGTCCATCAAAACGAATCTGAACCCCGTATTCTTTATTCTTTTGGCTTAGAAAGACAAACAACAAAAATAATGACCCTCCTTGGTTTCTTTCTGTGAAAATAGGCTTCAAGATCATGTAACAAATATCAGGTAGGTGTACTTTTTTTTGTTAATAGCTTGAACGAAACAAAGAAAAAAGAATAACATATTTGTTATTTTCTTAATCTTTCTGATTTCGGATATTTAAAATGAAGCATAAGCTTCGTCAAAAATGGTCAGTGATGATGTTTATCTTTTCATGTATTGATCTTTGAGGTCCACGGCTATTGTTTTACCACACAAAAAAGCAAACCTGAGATCTATTTGTTATTGTTATGGTTCGGATCTATGATGTGTTGTCGTTTGATTCGCAAAGATCTATAAGATCTTGATTTCTCAAAAGAGATTCGAAGCAAAAACGAGACTGAGATCATTTGTTATTTTTACTTTTCGTTTGAGTCTTGGTGATAGTAGTTGTATATTGTTGTAGTTGTGAGGAGTTGGAGATGGGATTTAGGATAGGTATATATGATTGATGTTGAATGTGACGGGTTAGAATGGACTGATGGATTTTGTGTTGTTTGATTTTGGTCATGTACTGGTAATGTTCTTCTTCGCCTTCTTTTTTTATTTTTCTTTTTACTGTTAATGGACCAATAATGTGAGAAGAAACGGATTTTATCCAAGAATCAACCTGAAAACCATAAACATAAACATAACCAACATTAAAGCTGACTAAAAAAAGTCAAAATCACAATTTCCGTAAATCAAATCTAGCAAAACTTAACATAAAAAATCACATTACTTACACAAGACTATTTGTAATAAGTTCACCTAACATCTTACTCCAAAAAATCTACCAAAATCACTACAAAATAAATATAAAAATCCAAATTTAAGTCAAACATTGACTTTGCATTAATCTTCAAATTTATAAACATTGAGTAAGAATTAACAAAATCTTATTTATACCCAATTCAGCTAACATTATTTATTACTGATTCTTGAAAAAAAAGTTTGTTAATTTATTGGATCTTTAATGTGGGCAAAAAATCTTGATGAACAGATGAGAACATTTACCTAAGTAAAAATTAATGGATTTGTTAATGGTTTTTGGGTATTGAAGATGATCAATGGAAGTTGCTAAATTGCTTGAAAAAGATGAAGATTGTTAATGGTTTATGTGTGTGTAAAAATGGCTGATTGAGTGTGTGTACTTGGGGAATAAGACCTTATTACCCTCACGTGTTTATCACGTGGGTGAAGTTTAACGGAGAAATAGACGGACATCCATCACAGGGACCATAGATGTTATTCTTTTGCAGTCAGAGGGACGATACATGCAACTTTAAACTTCGAGGGACTATACGTGAAATTTTGGACAAACCACAGGGACGATCCGTGTAATTTACTCTAAACATAACATTAAAACATAAACATTACAATATGAATTTAAAAAAACATTACAACGAAAAAAAAAAACGAAATAATAAAAACATGACGTAAATGAAACTACAACATGGAAATTACGAAAAACAATTACATCTACTGTCGAGGTTGCAAATTATATTTTTTGATGATTTTGTCTTTTTCCAAGTCGATCCAAAACGCAACATTTGGATCCTTGCCGGCAGTCTCAATCATCAGAAATTTCATCTCTTCCAACTTTTGAATCGTTTGATCTTTTTCTTTAGCCGCACGATACGCCTCTTGGGCCGCTTTCCGTTTGACACGATACTCGGATGTCATAACGTCCGAGAATTCGCTTGACGAGCTCGTTCCACCGGTAGCCGTCCCCCCAGTACTCGTGGTTGTCTCGGATTTGGCTTTCTTAGAAGCACGTTTTTTGCCCATCAGACGTGGTTGAGTATCATGACCGAATAACGCCTCGTTTGTTTGCCGTGGGACATTTCCGGTTAAATCAACCGTCTCGGTTGCGTCCCATTTTTTAAACCTACTAGTCGTTTCTATACATTGAGGGGCCAATCTTGTAAAATATATATATATATATATATATATATATATATATATATATATATATATATATATATATATATATATATATATATATATACCGTTTGAAATACTAGCCATTTAAGGGGCTGTTTTGTAATTTTTTTTATTTATTATTATTTATTTTTTTTTTGTTAATCATTAAGCTTGTAACTCCGCGTTGTGCCGGTAACGTTGAGGGCAACGCCCTAACGCAAAACAAATGCTCGGTATCATAACTTGGCTCCAACGCGCGTTAAGGCATTGCCACTTAGGAATAACGCAAGGACGATGTTAACAAACCGAAGGCTCTAATACGGAGTATTGTACTTTTTAGTCATTTTTTCTTTTATATTATCAATCAAGAGTTTTGTGCACCGAATCATTTTTAGTCTTGATTCTACGACTAATTTGTTTCTTCTATATTTCCAGGTTAAGTATTTAAAATTTAAACCATTAGCATTTTAATTTTGACAATGTTACCTTATTTCCCTTTTAGGTGTTTTCTTGTCATGGATCAAAACCACATAATTTGGACGTGATAGTGATCTGACTTCTATTCGATTAAAAAAAGGGTTATACTATACAAGCCCCCCCTACTATGTGGGCTCCGCCTATTCTGGTCAACATGTACAAATTTTAAAACACACAGTACAAGCGGCGGCAGCACATGAAAAGTCAACACCCCCCCTATAGGGGGGCTTGAATAACTCATCCTTAAAAAAAAAGTAACAATGATGGATTGGTTACTTTTATTTATCGGGATATCACATGATGTAAAAAAATTCAAATCTGTGTTTTAACTTTAACTTTGTGTAAATTTGTGGGTTTTGGTGAGATTAAGACATCCTTCTTTTGTCTTCTATTTTATATTTCAAGTAGCATGAAATGATTATGTTTCATCGTTATCCTTTCATCATGCAGAAAGAGGTCGATATGGACCAAAAAGATATCAAAGGCATTTAAACGTGTTACATTCTTAAATTTGAAGTAGACTATATGAATATTCGCGTATAACGACGGTGTATAGCGGCAAATTGTTATACTTGCGAATTTGTGGTTCTAGTGTGACATTTTATACAATATTTAAAGGTTAAATTTATAGTTATTGAGAGAAAAAAAATTTATGTGTTAAAAACGAAAAATGATAAAAGTTTGAGAATTAAAACATGTTTTCAACTATTAATTTAATAAAAGATATTGCTACCATTTTTAATAAAAAATGAATTAGTAATTGAACTTGTCTCTTAAATTTTAAGATATATGCGAGATAAGTATGCTACTGCTGAATTATTTCTAATTTTTCCTTTCGGGGTTGATTGGCTTGGTTTCTTGGGTTCATTCATTTTTGTAATTTGATTTTTATATTGTTTCAAGAGATTGAGAGTATTAGACCATGTGTAATGATGATCATCAAGAGATTAACAACTTTACTGTCATATCAGTTTTTCTTTTTCAAAAACAACTTTGATTTTGTGTAATAAATAGACCGAAGACCAAAAATATACCTAACAAAAATAATTAAATAAACATACTTCACACACAAACAACCTCACACAAGTCAGTCACATAAGCGACCGATTCCCTCCTTTCTTCCTCACCCGACGCGTCCCCTGGTGGTCTGTCTATTCGTGTCGACGTGTCGGTAATGCCGACCGATCGACTAGTCGACCACCCACTACACCCAACCTTATAGCTTAATAGTAGGAATCAGTGGTTATAGGCTTACCAGCAGGATCAAGCTTACCAGTAGGAACAAGCTTACCAGCAGCAGAATCATTTGCCTAGCAGCACAATGAATTGTACTAGCAGCAGAATCTATTGCCTAGCAACCCAGCAGTAGTATTATAATACTAGCAGCAGTATCAATAACACTAGCAGCAGAATGTTCTGCTTTAGCAGCACAATGATAATACTAGCAGCAGTAAGAACTGCATCAGCAGTAGTATCATTTATGCTAGCAGCAGAACAACAAACCACTTAATTTGAGTCAGGGTAAACATTGACCTGATGGGTGTACACTCCGTACCTCCAAGCCCATTACCAGGTGTGAATTAATCCCTCAAGTGCACTAAATTTTCCAACAATCCTCCCCAAATTTAGTTCACTTCCTTTGCATGAAAAATAAACATAAAACAAACATGTGCATAAATGAAAATATCTTGAAGATTGAATTCCCATCTTAGTATATTACACGTTCAAATATTCGAGAATCAGGGTGTTCTAAGAATTGAACCCTTCAACCCATTTGAATACCTGAAGATAAAATACACACAATGTTTTCAAACACTTAAATACTCCTGACACTATACAAGCCATCTGTCCATATCCAATTCATAAATGTTGTAAAAGCTAAAAGTCCAAAGCTTCCTGAAGCGGCAAAACTTCAACATTTACAAAGGTGGTTCATCTTTATTCATGCTCCTGCTAAGCACTTTTTCAAAGAAAATTAACCATTGAGAAGTAAAGACTTCATCCTCCTTTTCAGCAGGTTCTGAACACAACCTTGGGATGTAAATAAAACATGTGCTCCAGTCCACTAAATGTTCAGCTTTCCACATTGAACTCAGCTCCAAAGTTTCCTCAGGAGGGAGTTGGGTGTCTTAGCATTCAGTGACTAAGTTGGACTTAAACCCATCCCTTTAGCAGACTTTAAAACCAAGTCTCAAGCCAACCCCTTCGTCAAGTGATCAGCTAAGTTCTGTTGAGATCTAACAAACTCTATAGATACCACCCCATTCATGATAAGCTCACGAATCATGCTATGCCTGACACCTAAGTGTCTAGACTTCCCATTGTACATTTGGCTATAAGCCTTTGCCAATGTAGCAGCACTATCACAACAGATAGAAATAGGTGCTATAGGTTTAGGCCACAATGGAATCTCAAGAAGCAAGTTTTTTAACCATTCAGCTTCTTTACCAGCAGTAGCTAAGGCCACTGTTGATATAAATAATGCCTAAAAACATTATTAATACTTCTTGATATCTCTACGTTTTGATAATCACAAAATGTAAACTCATTAAACATAAACTTATTAAACAAACAAGTATTTAGTTGTAAATATTCATTTCAACAACTCAATCACTTAAGCTATGAATAAACAAATGCTTAATGCATTACATGATCAAAGGAACATTTTCTTAATCACTAGAATTTTTATAAAACGTCACAAACATTTTATATCTTTTAGAAAAAAATTTTTGGTAATAAATAAAAAGGTTTAATCCATTATAAATTTATGAATTCAAATTTTCAACCAAAAATGGCAAAAATGTTCCAGAAAAACCTTCCCCACAAAAAGACAAAACTGGGCAACGGTACAGATGGGCGGCCCCCTTAAATATACTAGGCGGCCCCCTTAATTTTAAGGGGACCGCCCCCCTATTTAAGGGGACCGCCCCGCTCCTCCAGCTGTCCAGTTTTGCCTATAAATACTGGACTTTCCCTGGACTTTTTCCTCACCTTTTGCACCCCCAAACCTTCTGTTCTAAATCTCTTCTTATCCTTCTAAATCCTTTGATCATATATTCTTAAGCATTGGTTTCCAAGTGATCCAAGCTTCTACCATTCAAGTACAAAAGAAGAATACTCCTTCAACAACTAGAGAAGAAGTATTGCAACTTAGTATCATCTTGCTACCTAAGTTGTTTGTATAATCATTCATTCATTTTTGTATAAGTTGTGTATATTTGTTAGATAGGTGTGAGCATAATTGCTTAGGCTAGATTAGTGTGTAAGTAGTGAAGTTGTGAAGAAGTTAAGGTGTGTAAGTAGTGAAGGTGTAAAGAAGTAGAAGAGTATATAAGTAGTGCTAGGTTGTGAAGTAGTTGTGAAGCCGGTGTGAAGAAGTTGTGAATAAGTCGTGAAGAAGTTGTGAAGAAGTCGTGAAGCCGTTGTGAATAAGTTGTGAAGAAGTTGTGAAGAAGTCGTGAAGAAGTTGTGAAGAAGTCGTGAAGCCGTTGTGAATAAGTTGTGAAGAAGTTGTGTAGAAGTTGTGAGATTGGTTCTAGCTACGATTAGAACCCGACATCTAGCTTTGTGTCGTTAAACCGGTGTAAGCAAAAGTTGTGTAAGGTTTTCTCCGCCATAAGGGAGCTTGTTGACATAGTGAAGAAAACTCTCGAGTTAAGTGCTCGGGGAGTGGAGTAGGGCAAGGAAGGTGTCCTTGTACCCGAACCACTATAAATCTTTTGTCTCGCGGTTAGATCTTTCCATCTCTATCTTTCTTTTCATTTCATTACTTCACTTGCATTGTTTATTTAGATTTACTTATATTTGTTCATATTGTTCAAGAGTTGAGTTCACATAAATTCGAATCTAAGTTTTTTAAAAGTAAACAAAGATTTCATAATAAAATTAAAAAGGCGTAAAACTATTCAACCCCCTTCTAGTTTTCCACAATTGGTATCAAGAGCCACGTCAAACAAGATTTTTAAAATATATTGTATTTTAAAACTTGAATCGATCTATGGAATCGGAAAAATATTTAGAAGGGCAATCTATGCAAAGACCACCGCTATTTGAAAGTGATGGTTTTCTTTATTGGAAAAATAGATTCGAAACTTATGTGAAATCAAAAGATCTTGATCTTTGGCATGTTATTACCTATGGTGATTTTTCCCCTATTCAAAATAATCCTTTAACTAAAAGAGATGAAATTGTACCTTTTGAAAAACAAAATGATGATTTGAAAAAGAAACAAGCTAAAAATAATGAGGCAAAAATGGTTATTTATAATGCGTTACCACGTAAAGAATACGAAAGGATCTTTATGTGTGAAACCGCAAAAGAAATTTGGAACTCCTTACTAATAACTCACCAAGGTAATAGTCAAGTCAAAGATAATAAAATAGATCTTCTTGTTCAACAATATGAACAATTTACGATTCCGGAAGAGGAATCAATAGATAATGCTTTTGCTAGGTTTAACACTATCATCACAAGTTTAAAAGCACTTGATGAGAGTTTTTCTAGTAAGAATTTTGTTAGGAAATTTCTTAGGGCTCTTCATCCAAAATGGCGGGCTAAAGTTACGGCGATTGAAGAATCGAAGAACTTGTCAACTCTTCAACTTGACGAGTTGATCGGCAACTTGAAAGTCTACGAAGCAATAATAAAGAAAGACTCCGAGATGGTCAAAGGAAAAAGAGAGCAAAGCAAGTCAATTGCATTGAAAGCTAGGAAGGAATCTAGTGAAGAGGATAGCTCAACCTCCGAAAGTAATGACGAAGAATATGCAATGGCCGTAAGAGAGTTCAAGAAATTTCTAAAGGGACGAGGAAGATTCACAAGACAACCACGAGATGAAAGAAGATCGCTTCAAAGAAATAGGAATGATAACTACGGGAAAAGAAAGTGCTTTAGATGTGGAAGCCCAAACCATCTCATTGGCGAATGTCCAAAGCCACTGGGTCATGATTACCAAAGCGCCTTTGATAGTGGAGCATGGAGTGATAGCGACAAAGACGAAGCGGACAAAGCAAACGACGAAAAATGTCTTATGGCAAAGACATCAAATGAGGTACTTTCCGAAACCAAATACTTTAGTAACAAAAATCAATCATTAGACGAAAAAGATCTAGATAATGAATATAATAGGTTATGCAAATTATGTCAAAAAGTCATGGCTAAAAATAAATCACTAAAACATATTACTAATCGATTAGAAAATGAAGTACTCGAATTAAAAATTAAACTACAACATTTAGAAAAAGGAAAAGAAGTTTTTATAGAATGTAAAACATGTCTAGAGGTCAAAAATGAAAATGAAAAACTTAAAGATGAAATTTCTAAACTTGACAAGTTTAAAAATAGTAGTAACTCACTTAAGAAAATAATAAGTGTTCAAGAAACTTCGGGAGATAAAACCGGTCTAGGATTCAACTTAAATAATGTTTCAACTAGTGAAAATAAAAATGTAAAGTTTGAATGTCAATCTAGTAAACAAAAACCATTAGAGTCAAAAACTAAGTATATACTTATAAAAGATAGAAAAATACCTATTGCGAGTGATGAGGAAGTAAAAAGTTTTTATAAACCATCATTAAAAGCCAAAACCGGATTTTCTAAACCGAAATTAAGATCTAAAACTCCACCTCCAAATAGACCAAATAATCCTCATCCTCGGTCTAAAACCCCTCAACCTAGAAGAAATCAAGGTAGACAAAACTTTCCTAATAATAATAATCACTCAATTTGTAATTATTCACTTCAACCAAGTTTCAACCCATGGGGAATACTTTCACCATACATGCAAATGCAAACCATGTTTGGTTCAAACAATTTTGGACAAATGGGACAATGGGGACCAAGTGGCTAAATCTTCACTCATTGAATAATTCGGAAACTCATCTATGTTTGGCTTCCATAAGTCAATATGACACCTTGAAGCGTTTGAAGAAAAATCTACTGAAGACTAAAAGGTACGCTTTCCTTTTAAGTTTATTGTTATAATATATGCTTAGATTAATGACTAGTTATTTCATGCCTATTTAGCTCATAATGCCTAGTTATATATATATACACATAATAGCTTATATGAATTTACTTATAACCTAGAATCACTAGTTCATTTCCCTTTGGCCCTCTTGAGCTATAACATTTAAAATGGAAATCTTCTATGTCCACTATTAGAAAACTCATGGTGATGAAGTGAAATGAGTAAAGTGGATTAATCATTAACATAGAAGTAAGATTAGATTTCTCGCGTTAGAAAACTATGGATGAAACAAGCTCTCGTAGACTATGGCATTAAGTTAGATAAGTGTGCGACAACAAAGGAGCTATAGATGTTAGGTTATACCCCATTCAACACTCTCGCATCAAACATATAGAATATCGTCATCGCTTCCTTATGACCATAGGATATGTAGAAGAGGGTAGCATGTGACAATAGCCTTAACCAATTCCCTTGAGCATGAGATCTTTAACAACCATTTTTTTAAATCTAGGATTAATGATATTTGTTGTCAAAAATCTAGTATCTTTAAAAATATATATAAATTTCACATTTTGGAAAAATGATGCTTTAGATGACTATTTCACTTTTCTATTAACACGTTTTACTATCTCATTTTTTTTTCTTAATCTATGTCCATAATTCTGTTTCAATCAAAGTCAAAGATTGGGAATTTTTTTTACTCATTCTTCATAAACACATTTTGAAATAAAACATAATCTATTTTATTCAAATAACTTTAACATCTACATAAAAACTCACTTTCAAACATTGTTGAATAATGCTAAAAACATTTCTTTAAATCATGCATGGTGATCTCATATTTGTCATCTATATTTATATACATGACATTTATAAGTGAACTAAGTCAAATCAAGCGGACCATGGTTTGTCTATTAAGATTTTGTTTGTAACAAATCTAGAAGTCCATGCTATCTTAAGTTCACATTTATTGCACATAGGCACACATTAGGATCCCTCAAATAGTTCATTAATTGGTGAAGTTTATTGTTTCATTAGGATCCCTCACATAGGCACATATAATTAAGAAAATACTTGGTGTAGTTTATTGTTTCCTAGTCCATATATATTACTTGCTTGATGAGTATGTTTACATGCTAGATGAAATTACTTGTTTGCTTAATCTCTTTAATTAACATGTTTTGCATAAATATCTATTACATGCTTAATTGCCTCAAAGAGTTGGACTTGCTTGAAACTAAACCTAAAAACACAACCCTTTCTACAATTTTCTGCCAAAAACCCATTTCCAGTAATCTGGAACCAATAGATGGGCGGCCCCCTTAAATCATAAGGCGGCCCCCTTAATTTTTAAGGGGACCAACCCCTATTTAAGGGGACCGGCCATCTGATGGTCGAAGGTGCTGTTCCCTTTTCTTTTCTTTTTTTTGCACATTTCATCCTACACTTCCCAAAATTCACAAACATGTCTTATTCCAATCCATCCAACAAATTCTATCCATTCCTTAATCCCATCATCTCTACACTATAAACACTCTCATTCCTCATAATCTTCCATCATCTCATCATACCATCTCCCATCAAACCAAAGCCAAAAACCTCAAGGTTAGCAAGGATGACCGAAAAACCCGTTTGGAGAAGAAAACCTAACCCCCGAAACAAGTCCATCTCAACAAATGATGTGGCTAAACAAACAACACCTCCACCCACATTTGTTCCCAACTATACTCCCAATCCTCAAGCTCATTCCTATGAACCCTTTCACAAACCTCATCATAATAACCAACCATCCATCTTTACTCTCAAAAATACACCTTCATCTCACCCAAATAATTCATATGAAGAACATGATCAATCCCAAAACAATAATCCCAATCTCATTCACAACACCTCACATCTTATTCAACCTACCAATGCACCATCCAAAACACTCACCACTATTGGAATATCCCCTTCTTCCATATCTCCATCCTCATCCACTCATAATTACCCAAGCTCACAAATGTCTCCACCACCAAGAGTATCACCACCACCTCCTACCAACTCACATGTTACTCCTATGTTACATGTTCAAACATCTATCCCAGATAACAACCATACTCCACCACCATCACCTTTCTAAACCACCCTCCAAAATTTACCTTCCTAAACCACACCATTCTTACACTATAAATACCCTTCTCCATCATTAGTGCTCATTCATCCATCATAACAACCACACTCCACCATCATCATCTTCTTCCAAATACTTGAAGTTCATTGAAGAACTTAAAGAAGCCCATGAGCTTTGTGCTCTTCTTGCCTTACACCTTGCTCAACTGGATCAACTCCCTTCTAGCCCTCCTTCATCCCAAAATAACCTCAACCTCCACCTTCGTTCCAAACTACACATCTCAACCTTAAACCAACCTCATTGAAACCTTTCAAAACCCTCATAATATTGGTCAAACATCCAACTTTAATTCCAACTACACACCCCAATTTCATCCACTTCCACCAAATGACCAAATCCACATTCCCACGGAAAAGGAGAAGTTCCGTGAAGAGATAAACCAAATCCATGACCATAGTGATCTCCTTGCTATGCACCTTGCAACAAGGGCCAACCTCCATCCTCCATCCTCACCCTACTCAAATTGCTTACCTCACCCCCCACAACTTGAATCAAGTTAATAATCATGTCAACTATTGTCCTTGTTGTGTCCTTCTCCAAAAACAAATCATTGCCTTAAATAGACATTCCACTTGTACTGAGTATCTTCTTACTAGATCTCATTCAACACCTCCACTAGCACAACACTCTAACCCTCATTCAACCGATTCCGCTCCAAACTCTCCACCTCCAAACTCTCCACCTCCAAAAATATACCTCTATTAATCAAACATCCTTACCCTCACTCAACCAATTCCATCACAAACACTCTACCATCAACCATCTAAGCATACTATATGCTTATGTTTCTCATTTTCCAAGCTTTCGTGTCGCAAGCAAGTCCGAAAGCTCTCTTTGGCAATTTAGGACCTTTAAATTAATGAATGTCTTGCTATGTGTTCTTAATATTTGTTTGCCATAATTGTTGTTTGCCATGATTGTTGTTCTTATATTCCATATTTTGCTATATATGCTTGTGCTTCAAATATTTTTCTTGCAAGTATTCCATATCTCGATTATTTGATGCCCTAAAACGAGGGGGAGCACACATCAAGGGGGAGTTCTCGTCCCGACAAATTTTGTATTTAAAACTTGTTGGCATAACCTTTTTGATTCTACAAAAAGGGGGAGAAGTGAATATAAACTCACTAAATACTTGTCCAAAAATAATGTTTTGGATTTAATGAGGTTAAGTTTTGTAATCATCAAAAAGGGGGAGATTGTTGATATAAATAATGCCTAAAAACATTATTAATACTTCTTGATATCTCTATGTTTTGATAATCACAAAATGTAAACTCATTAAACATAAACTTATTAAACAAACAAGTATTTAGTTGTAAATATTCATTTCAACAACTCAATCACTTAAGGTATGAATAAACAAATGCTTAATGCATTACATGATCAAAGGAACATTTTCTTAATCACTAGAATTTTTATAAAATGTCACAAACATTTTATATCTTTTAGAAAAACATTTTTGGTAATAAATAAAAAGGTTTAATCCATTATAAATTTATGAATTCAAATTTTCAACCAAAAATGGCAAAAATATTCCAGAAAAACCTTCCCCACAAAAAGACAAAACTGGGCAACGGTACAGATGGGCGGCCCCCTTAAATATACTAGGCGGCCCCCTTAATTTTAAGGGGACCGCCCCGCTCCTCCAGCTGTCCAGTTTTGCCTATAAATACTGGACTTTCCCTTGACTTTTTCCTTACCTTTTACACCCCCAAACCTTCTGTTCTAAATCTCTTCTTATCCTTCCAAATCCTTTCTAAATCCTTTGATCATATATTCTTAAGCATTGGTTTCCATGTGATCCAAGCTTCTACCATTCAAGTGCAAAAGAAGAATACTCCTTCAACAACTAGAGAAGAAGTATTGCAACTTAGTATCATCTTGCTACCTAAGTTGTTTGTATAATTATTCATTCATTTTTGTAACACCCCAACCCGACAAGGGTAAAGATGTCACACTAATGGTTTCATATCAGATCAAAACAAAGCATACATTTACAGTAATACAAGGGTTACAAATGAAATACTGAAATAACAAGGTTACAAGGCGAATATAATTTCTAATAATAAGATAACTTCTAATCATCTCTAGGCCCAAAACTATCAAGTCTTCTAAGTCCAAAAGTCTCTTCACTCGTACTCATCTTCCAACTAAAACCTGCCGCACACGAAAAGAAAACGTGCGGCTGAGCTTACAAAGCCCAGTGAACAGATATATAATAAACGGAAACGAAAGTAAACGGAAATAATCAGATGTAGCATAATGAATGAGATATAAATAAGGTACAAGAGTAAAGGTTTAGGATAGTCATCCACCACGAGCCCAGAAACAGATCATATCATATCATAACAGTGTAACCATAAATCTTCATAATCATATAGAGGGGAGACCTCTCAGATAATCAGATAATATGAGGGGTGTCCTCATTCTTCAAATGGAGTAGCTAGCTCCCAGATATATGTGAAAGGCGTGTATTGCACACAGCACCAGTCACCAGACAAATCATATCAAATCATGTTAAATCCACTAAACAGAACAGATCTAGGATTGCAATCCATACGCCCCCCCAGAAACATATATAATCCATAATCAAAGTAATGCGCATATCATAATCAGAATGGGGACGGTGTGAGGAATCACTCACCCACACATGAGTCATGCCAGTGGTGCATCACAGACACGGCCAGGTTACCTTCCTGGCTAGGTAACAGAAAAGTGGCTCGGGTATCAACTAAGAGTCGGATATCATATCATAATCAGAGTGTCATATATCAAAGGTCAAATCAGATGGTCCATAACAGATGGTTAATAACAGATATATCAGATGCAATGCCAAAGGTCCAAATCAGAGTTTACCAGATCAAGGTTCATATTAAGAAATCAAGTCAAGGTTCAGATCAAAAGTTCATTTCAAAAGTTTCTATCAAAAGTCCATTTTAAACAATCTTTTATTCATGATTTTCATAAAACGATCCTTTAAAGTGGTTTTCATAAAAATAATCTTTCAAAACGGTTTTTCATAAAAATAGTCTTCCAAATATAGTATTCACAAAAGTTAGTAACATTTGATATAAAAGTGGTTTCGCCTCATTGATAAACATCTCTTTAAAATGGTTTTTCTCAAAACATTTTCAAGGCATAATTATAAAAGGTCTTGATAACATAGCTTCATATCAGAGGTCATATCAAATGGGATCAACAGAGAAGGTTCAAGCGAAAGGGAATCATAGCAATCAACTCAGAAAATTAACGGATCAGAATACGAAAGAGATCATGAGAAACCTAAAAAAAAGGTCAGAATATCTGTACCTTATACCGCAACCGAAAACACAACAGAAAATATCAAGGTCAGAAGCAAACTCCATCTCCAGCGAATCTACACGAATACAGGGTCGTCTTATTATTAATACGTTATTTAATTCAGATTGCTTATCTTAGTCGGCTTTCCATTTTTAAAGACTTTCTATTTTTAGTAACTTTTTATTTTGGTAAGTTTTCCGATTTAGTGACGTTTAGGCAGTATCCACTAATTTGCCACTTAGAGGTTTACAAATGATAATATGTCAATTTAAAAGTTTAATATGACAAATAGCATATTTTAGTGTCTTGAATGTCCTTCTAGCAAAGTAAAGGGTTTAATGATCAAAGTTTATGTTACATGCGTTAATTTTATATTTTAATATTTATATTACCCTTTAATTACTAACAGTTGGTGACTCCCATGCGATTCAAATTAAGGATACCTAACAAGTTTGACAAATTATCATGCTCAGGCCAAATCAACTTGATGTACTTCAGTCAAGAGACACTTCAATTACAATATTTTCTTTATTCACAAACCACTGTCATAAGACTAGACAACACGCCAGAAGGAAAAATCAATGGCTTTAAAAATATGATTTCACTCTCCAAAAAGAAACAAGGCACAATATATCCGATCATGCATGATAATCATGCACGACTTCATTTTATGCCAACACAGCCCCATAACAAACATATTCACCATGTACAATATACCAGATTAACACACACACACTACACTCTCAATATAATTTCACACCGAGACAAAACTCACATCAAAACCCTTTTTCAATCAACCTCAACGAGGGAGCCAGCCCAACCCACGACTCACATGCAGTATATGTCCCTTGTTTTTATGCCCAATCGACACACAAGACTTTCTTGTTTTCAGTCCCACGACACACGCCCAAAACACACACAAGTTTCGACCCTTTTAACATAGTTAGTGATTATGTTTTAGACTCACTCGACCCACCCAAAACCTCACGTACAGCCATGGCTTTTCTTTTATTTTAGTTCGTTAGGACCAGATATAGGACATGCTTGAGTCGTAAAAAGTGGGTCAAAACAGATTTTACATAAGCAGTTACTCTATATCGATATATAAGGGTCGCCAAAATCGTTATTTTATGTGAACTAGTTATGATTTTATGAGCTTTTCTTCTATGATTTTATGTGACGATAATATATATGTCATTCTTACTATCATTATATTGGAACACATTAAATTTGATTCCATGGTTCATATATATAACTGCTTCGAATGGTCACTAAACAGAAAGAAGTTCGACATATAGGTTTTCATTGTATCGTATGTATATATGTTTTAGGTCGAAACAAAAGCATAATTTTGGAGTACCTTAAGTCAGATAATCGGAATGAAAAGGAATCACAAGAGCCAACACCTAGAACCCTTTCGACCATCCTCCAACACTCACGATCAATGCCACTTTGAATCTGCTGAGACACCACGACACAACCACTAAATAGAAGCACAAAAAGACCTCCTTTTTGCCTTGATTCAAACCGAACAGCAGGAAGCATGGAGTAGTAGCAGTCGACTTGTATGGGTTGTTTTTAGGGTTTGTGTGTAGAGGGTTTGTAATCTTATGAAAGAAAAGGTGTGCATGAATCGGTTTCAAAAACAAAGCGTGTGAGGGATTTTTCAAATAGGGAAGGTTGCAGATTTTGTGGGATGTGATGGGCAGAATAATATGCACAAGATTCGGTCACCAAATGAACGTGTGAAGGGTTGTAGTTTTAGAGGAAAATGTATGTAATGTAAATAAAAGAGTGTGTGCATGTGTCGGTCATAAAAGAGAACGAGGGAAGAATTTTCAAAGTAGGAAACTCATAAATTTATGGAATAATTTACAGAATAAAACGTGTGAAGGTAATTTGCAAATGGTAGTTGCTTGATTTGAGGGATTTAATATTTGTACCATTTGTTTTATCATAGTCTTATTATCGTGTTACTTCATTCATTCAATTATTAAAGGTTAAATACTTAGGTTATATTCGAAATAAAATGTCTTAATGCTTTAAACGTCTTTTATGAATTTAAGATCAAAGGGTATTCTGGGTATTTTACGTGTTCAGAAATTCTGGGTTTTACAACTCTTCCCCTCTAAAATAAAATTTTCTTCCTCGAAAATTGAAGTCGCAAGGTTAAACAGAGTCGTAGTAACTCGTAAAAGATCGTCACGCACAATCCTCACGCCCGGGGAGGTTCTTCCAGAAGGATCTTCAAAACAATTGGTTTCTCATGACTCGATCAAACAAAGTGGGTTCAGATTCCTCAGAAAAGACTAATATAAGTTGATATCTGATCAAAGGTCCATGCAACATAAAATGGACGATGGGTGAACTTTCAGGAAGCTCATATGGAATACGAACAAGGGTTCAAATCAAATTGACTGTATCAACAGTAGAGGGTTCCAAAGGAAGTTCAAAATTTATAACTGAGGTCAACAGCATGAAACACGAGAGTCCAACATCATCCGGATATCTAATGAACGAAGGCAGAGTATACGCATAGGTAGAATGAACCTAAAGTCTCACTAATCACGGATAATCCAACGAAGATTCAAATTCTAAACTTCTTAGGTACTCCCCAAGATATCCTATGGCCACAATGAGTGCACGTTATATGGTGTAAGTATTATCACGTTGATCAGGCGTCATAATACTAGCACCACATAAATATGCCTTCATGATGATCATACTTTATCTCAAGTCGTAATCAAAACCACCTATCTTAATCCACCTAGTACTTCTACATTCTCAGAGGTCATCAAAATCAAACACCATAACTAAGAGGAAAACGAACTACTCGAAAGAGTTAACGGAAGTCTCAGAATGTCTATCAGAATTTGGTACATCGTTAAAAGCATCAAATCGTTCATCATTCGTCAATTTCTCATAACAAAACCATCGTCCAGCATACGCAAGATGAACACCGAGCGGAATTACTAACAGAGAACATAACTCATTCAAGGGGTCCTATCATCAGTTAACGGAAATTGAGTAGGTCAAGAGGGAATGAATAACGTCATCCATAGCTTCACTCTTCACAAAATCAACTCTTCCAAACACAAATGTTCGCTTCAGAATTATCGTCCATTCAAATACATGATCTTAAACTTCTTCCAAGTCCATGCAGTCTATCATATGATCATAGGGTGGAAAGGGAAAATATAACTCGAGTCTGGTCCCTCAAGCCTTCGGCACCTCCTCTTGGAACTGTGGTGTAGTAACGTGAATCTCCGGTATGGTCACTGTGCATTCTTCCATTCGCTAGTCTGCTTCTGCTCTCAATTCATCTTAGTACAACTAAGGTGAATAGAGAAGCAAGACTGTGCGTCTTAGACAGGTCTTCAGCATGGTTCAAAATTCGCCAACTCCAACTGCCATCATCGCCAGATGCATGGTAGTGTTGTCTGCTAAAATCTCTGGATGCCAATCCAATCTACTTCTTTCAGAATAGAGGGTCATTCTACAAGATGGTCTACATGTTCCCCTTCGTGCATAAAACTGAAATACTTCTCGGAGGTTACTCTCAAATAGTCATCTGTTTTCTTAGAAGTCCTTGGGGTTGCTTCTTCAGTCCTTCAATCATTTAAAAGAGGTCGTCTGATACAGAGTTTTTCAAAGATTGACCAAATCAATCATTGATACGCGGAAATGGATGATGATTTCGGATAGTGATACGGTTAAATTTACGATAGTCGATATGCTGACGCGAAATTTTCTCTTTCTTCTTCATAAACAATTAGGGGTATTAAAAGGGAACACTGAGGTGACAAAACCATATTTCATCAGCTTCTTCATTCTCCCAACTTCTATAGCATCATGGTCCGTCAACTGAGATTGGTTCAAATTTCATTCTACTTCTCAACCAGGAGGGAACCCAAAAGTTCCATCGGAGAACAACAGAAGATTTGTACAACAAAACTTCCAAAGCCAAAGCTTCTAGGGTGGGTACTAATAGACATCAGGAGACAATCAATAATCAAGTAAGATCGAGGTAAATGTTTCCATAACAGCGTTAAGCTTAACAGATTGGAGCGGTTAAAGGTTATCATAACGAAAGTGGGATGAAACATATTACTAAAGGTCACAAATTAGATACGGTAGTCCCTGGCAGCGTATGAGGTCCAGCCAATCCATAACTTAAAGACCTCAAAGTCGAATATGTCAAAAGTAAACGGGTTCGTATGATGAGTATGGTCGCCAAGCCAGACAGATAGTTCATATATCAAGGTCAAGTACATGGTTCATCAAAGTGTGGAGATAGATAAACGAACAATTCAAGGTGTTGGAGTCTTGTTTAGCTATTTAGCATAAGTTGCAGGTAGGTTGCGAGTCATCGGAAATACAAACATCGTATAACTATCAAAAGTCAGGCGTATAGAATATCAGTTATCAGCATCATCATGCTCAGTTAACAAATTCATATCGGGACAAAATTATCGTCACAGTCCATGGCTAATAATCACCAGAGTTCTCATAGGAGTAGTAACGGATTTTGCAAGGACAGAGTAATATCAGATGGTACATTTATATCCAACATGGGTAATTAATTCACAGAATGTGTCAAGCACCTTAGGGTTAAATGACCTTCGGAATGGTCAGAGGAGTATCAAACTGCTTATCAAATAGGTCGGAATTGAAGAACAAAATCAGGTAGAGATAGCAAAAGTTTAATAATCGGAAATCATGGTAGGGAGTTCAAAATGGTTTTCACACACCAAAGGTGAAACATTAGAGGGTAGTCGTCAATGATCAATCAACCTATCCTTTATCAGACTAAAATCAAAGTTAACTATTCAATGGAAAAACAGATTGACAACGCAAGTCTTATCTTTAAAAATGAGAGGAAAGCATTCTTATACACGTGGTTAAAACACCACCAGACTTCTCATGGAAACGGAGATGTTTAAGACGAACTCAGATAGGGTCAGAAGATTCATAGATTATCAAAAGCAAGTAACAGAATGTATCAAGTAGGTTATCGTCATGGAGATTCTCAGAATACCCGAAGAGACATCAAAATGATTAACCAAAGAATCAGAGGTCGGAGTCGGAATCTTAGGTGTGCAAAGCGTGAGCTTAACAAGCAGGGCATAAATCAGAGTGATGCGGAAGCAATGCTACTTAAACAAAAGCCTTATAGTCTACCCATTCCTCACTGGTCAAAACTTAAGTTCCTATACAGAAATCCTAAAGCAATTCTTAAAGGTTATCTTATGAGCGCATACAGTGGAAACTTAGTGGTCTAACTTACACAGGTCAAGGGTAAATGTATTACGAGTCGCAGCCTGTCTCTCTGATACCATAATTGTAACACCCCAACCCGACAAGGGTAAAGATGTCACACTAATGGTTTCATATCAGATCAAAACAAAGCATACATTTACAGTAATACAAGGGTTACAAATGAAATACTGAAATAACAAGGTTACAAGGCGAATATAATTTCTAATAATAAGATAACTTCTAATCATCTCTAGGCCCAAAACTATCAAGTCTTCTAAGTCCAAAAGTCTCTTCACTCGTACTCATCTTCCAACTAAAACCTGCCGCACACGAAAAGAAAACGTGCGGCTGAGCTTACAAAGCCCAGTGAACAGATATATAATAAACGGAAACGAAAGTAAACGGAAATAATCAGATGTAGCATAATGAATGAGATATAAATAAGGTACAAGAGTAAAGGTTTAGGATAGTCATCCACCACGAGCCCAGAAACAGATCATATCATATCATAACAGTGTAACCATAAATCTTCATAATCATATAGAGGGGAGACCTCTCAGATAATCAGATAATATGAGGGGTGTCCTCATTCTTCAAATGGAGTAGCTAGCTCCCAGATATATGTGAAAGGCGTGTATTGCACACAGCACCAGTCACCAGACAAATCATATCAAATCATGTTAAATCCACTAAACAGAACAGATCTAGGATTGCAATCCATACGCCCCCCCAGAAACATATATAATCCATAATCAAAGTAATGCGCATATCATAATCAGAATGGGGACGGTGTGAGGAATCACTCACCCACACATGAGTCATGCCAGTGGTGCATCACAGACACGGCCAGGTTACCTTCCTGGCTAGGTAACAGAAAAGTGGCTCGGGTATCAACTAAGAGTCGGATATCATATCATAATCAGAGTGTCATATATCAAAGGTCAAATCAGATGGTCCATAACAGATGGTTAATAACAGATATATCAGATGCAATGCCAAAGGTCCAAATCAGAGTTTACCAGATCAAGGTTCATATTAAGAAATCAAGTCAAGGTTCAGATCAAAAGTTCATTTCAAAAGTTTCTATCAAAAGTCCATTTTAAACAATCTTTTATTCATGATTTTCATAAAACGATCCTTTAAAGTGGTTTTCATAAAAATAATCTTTCAAAACGGTTTTTCATAAAAATAGTCTTCCAAATATAGTATTCACAAAAGTTAGTAACATTTGATATAAAAGTGGTTTCGCCTCATTGATAAACATCTCTTTAAAATGGTTTTTCTCAAAACATTTTCAAGGCATAATTATAAAAGGTCTTGATAACATAGCTTCATATCAGAGGTCATATCAAATGGGATCAACAGAGAAGGTTCAAGCGAAAGGGAATCATAGCAATCAACTCAGAAAATTAACGGATCAGAATACGAAAGAGATCATGAGAAACCTAAAAAAAAAGGTCAGAATATCTGTACCTTATACCGCAACCGAAAACACAACAGAAAATATCAAGGTCAGAAGCAAACTCCATCTCCAGCGAATCTACACGAATACAGGGTCGTCTTATTATTAATACGTTATTTAATTCAGATTGCTTATCTTAGTCGGCTTTCCATTTTTAAAGACTTTCTATTTTTAGTAACTTTTTATTTTGGTAAGTTTTCCGATTTAGTGACGTTTAGGCAGTATCCACTAATTTGCCACTTAGAGGTTTACAAATGATAATATGTCAATTTAAAAGTTTAATATGACAAATAGCATATTTTAGTGTCTTGAATGTCCTTCTAGCAAAGTAAAGGGTTTAATGATCAAAGTTTATGTTACATGCGTTAATTTTATATTTTAATATTTATATTACCCTTTAGTTACTAACAGTTGGTGACTCCCATGCGATTCAAATTAAGGATACCTAACAAGTTTGACAAATTATCATGCTCAGGCCAAATCCACGACTCAAGCATGTCCTATATCTGGTCCTAACGAACTAAAATAAAAGAAAAGGCATGGCTGTACGTGAGGTTTTGGGTGGGTCGAGTGAGTCTAAAACATAATCACTAACTATGTTAAAAGGGTCGAAACTTGTGTGTGTTTTGGGCGTGTGTCGTGGGACTGAAAACAAGAAAGTCTTGTGTGTCGATTGGGCATAAAAACAAGGGACATATACTGCATGTGAGTCGTGGGTTGGGCTGGCTCCCTCGTTGAGGTTGATTGAAAAAGGGTTTTGATGTGAGTTTTGTCTCGGTGTGAAATTATATTGAGAGTGTAGTGTGTGTGTGTTAATCTGGTATATTGTACATGGTGAATATGTTTGTTATGGGGCTGTGTTGGCATAAAATGAAGTCGTGCATGATTATCATGCATGATCGGATATATTGTGCCTTGTTTCTTTTTGGAGAGTGAAATCATATTTTTAAAGCCATTGATTTTTCCTTCTGGCGTGTTGTCTAGTCTTATGACAGTGGTTTGTGAATAAAGAAAATATTGTAATTGAAGTGTCTCTTGACTGAAGTACATCAAGTTAGCACAAGACACACCCTAAACGAAGATACAAGAGCTGTAAGAAGGTCCTGCATGTATTCAATTCATTAAGTAGTTTTGTTTTATTGTATTAGTACACTTTAATTTATCAGGATTGATGGGCTTGTGTCATTGATTTAATCATGCACTTCAACTCCCCTTAAAATTGCTTTCCCATTAATTAAAGTTTATATGTTGATGTCTTTGGTGACTTTTATTAGTGCATTGATAACCTCTGTGTCTAGCTGAGCATTGATCGGGTCGCCACGCCTCTGTCCTCGCCTATTTATTTTATCGCCTATGCATTCTATCGTCTGTAGAAAAGTAGGAAGAAAGGATAAGTAGGATAGACATAAGTAATCATTAAGGGTTTACTCGCCGATAAGATTAGAGCCAACGAGAAAGGATTAATTACATACACTTCATATAAAACTAGCAATAAAACAAGTGACAAGCTACTTAACTATCAGGACAGGTCTTCTTATTGTCTCAAGTATCTATCTGTGTACGTGTGTGCTAATCGCTGATTCGTGCCTATTAGTTTAGTTTATATTTAATCATAACCAAACCGTGCCAGTCTCTCAGGCTGAAAACCCCCCTTGCGTTAGATTAGGTTGTATAGCTAACTTAAGATATTAAAATACTGATTAGAATAACTAGGTAATACGTTCCACTCTTAGTGATCGACACTCTACTTACCATTATATTCATACTGACCGGGTACACTGCTCGTTAAAGTGTGTGTTTTATTGATAAGTCGGCTAAATATAAATTTAAAACTTGAATACTGCTAAAACCACAACGACATACCGTGGGTATAAATTAGAGCACAACAAGCACACGCATCAAGTTTTTGGCGCCGTTGCCGGGGAGTGAATTGTTATTATCTGTTAATTTGATTAGTATTTTAATTAGGTTTTAATTTTTTAATTCTAACCACTAACCCTGTTATATATTACTTAAATTGCATTCATTGTATTATTTGCATATTTTCTGTTTTTGTGTGTTTAATTTTTGTTTCTTTTTGCTTGTTTTTATTTTTCTATTTTTTTGCATACTGCTATCGTTGTACTGTGCTAATTCAAACGATACGGCGCATCTATTTTCATAGATACGGCGTATTGCGTTTAATTTTTATAAAATACAACGCGTTTAATAAATTCGATACGACGCATCTTTCCCCAAGATACGGCGTATTCTGTTTTTAATAAGAAATTTTTCTAAACGATAACGCTATACGACGCATCTGTTTTTACAGATACGGCGTATCTATTATTTAAATTAAAAACAATTATCGAATTATTAAACAGATACGACGCATCGATTTTTATCGATACGGCGCATCTTCTGAATCAAAAATCTTGTATTTTGAAACGTAACGAAAATACGGCGCATTAACTTTGGTTATCTATTTAATCAAATGTTCAGACTTAATATTGTTCATGATATGGTTGATTCTGCTTTTATGTCGACATCTAAATTGTATGATTCAACCCTTTGGCATGCTAGACTTGGCCATGCTCACTTTAGAAGGATGCAAGATTTGTCTAAGGATGGGTTAATCCCAGCATTTGACATGCATACTGAAAAGTGTAAAACTTGTATGTTGGGTTAGTAAAACACCCAATTATCTTAAACAGGATTTGAACACAAATTAAGCCAAGTGTTTGCTAAACCGAGAACAATTCAAGTCATTGAGAGAACAGCCTCTCAATGAGTCATCTTCAGGATGCTTAAGGCGAGTTCAATAAAGGACTCACTCTCAGGAAGGCGGTACTCCCTGAGTAGGACTTAAGCCGAAGAAGAAGATGATGGTTCAGTGAGTGTTGGACAAGAACTCACTGAACCCCAGTCTCCTCAACAACAAAGTGATTGAAGACTGAGGAACCAACGCCTGAAGAAAAGGCGGGAACAATAGGGAAAGATCTGAGAAGATAATAGTGTAAGACCAAACACTCTTCTCTTGTCAGATACCAACCTTCCCTATTGCGGCTAAAAGTCATGGAGTGTCAGCCAACAACTCCCAAAGTCTTATTAGCCCTTTCCTATTGGTTCTTGGAAATGACAATTACTATTTGTAATTTTCAGACACGCTACCTCAACAACTTGTAATATTTTAATCACTTATACTTAGATTACTTGTGTATAAATAGATCAGATGGAAAGAAGTGAAGTGTGCTTTGTATATTGAAAGCTTAGAACTTTTACAAAGTAACTTTTCTCCTACAAAGAGTATACAACTCACTGAGATAGCTCAGTGGGTATATTGTTACCACTCAAGCAAAACTTGAGTTTCGTTAGGAGACACCATAAACCCTTGTCTATTCAATCCCAAGTGTTTGTTCCGCAAAACACTTGGGTAATAGATTCTTGGAATTATTTCTAATAAGAATTTAAACGTTGAAAAATATTGTGTTTTTTATATTCACGTATTATAAACTGTTAGAAATATTCTTTGCATTGATCTCAGTCATAAGCTTACTTAGTTTAACTTAAATAGTTATTACTCGGTGTGCTAAGGGAACAACAAGTGGTATCAGAGCCTCTGGTTTATAAAACCTTTCAAAAACCCAGAGAGCTCCAGGTTTTTAAAACCAAGATCCTAAAATGACTGATACCAATGTACCCCAGTTAGTCGATAAAAAGGGTGGCAGCTATTCTGCTGTAGCACCCAGACTTGAGGCTGGCAAATTTAACAAATGGAAAAAACGTATGATTTTCTATTTAACTGGAATGGAACCCTACTACATCACTTGTATCAAGGATGGCCCATTTGTCCCAAAAACTGCTGCAGGGCTAATTAAGCCTGAAGCTCAATGGACCATAGATGAGAGGAGGGTGGTCAATCAGGACCATCGCCTGAAAAGCATTCTTATATCATGTCTTCCTGACGATATGATGGAATCAGTCATCAACTATTCTACATCCAAGCAAACTTGGGATGACTTGGTAAATAGCTTTGAGGGTCCCTCAGATACCAAGGAAAATAGGGCCATGGACCTTAAACTTGAGTACAATACTTTCAGGGCAAAGGACTCTGAAAGTCTCTCTCAGACCTACACCAGATACAAGACTCTGATAAATGAGCTATCAAATGATGGTGTAACTTTATCTAAACATGAGACTAATGTTGGCTTTGTCAACAGTCTCCCTGAGAAGTGGCTCAACTTCTCACAAGGCCTGAGGAATGCTAACCACATTCAGACCCTTGAGCTCCCTGAAATTTATGGGAAGTTTGTCTATGAAGACAACTTGATCTCAAGGAGATACCCTGACTCAAAAGCTCTTGAGTCCAAAAAGGCCTTAACCTCCACACCCATTTCAACTGCTTTCTATTCTAATGGTGTTGTGCAGGATTCTCAAGAGGATTCTGAAGATAAAATTGATGAAAGGACTGCTGAGGAGTACCTGAACGACTTGAACTTGGAATTCTAAGAAAGGGCACTCCTTGCTAGTTCAAGACGTTTCATCAAAAGAAATCAGTCCAACTTTACTAAACCAAAAGCAAATGAGACCACTGAATGTTTTAAATGTGGTAAAAAGGGTCATTTTGCTAGGGATTGTTATTCTAAAACCATCTCAGAACCCTCTTACAAATTTTCAGGAAACAGTTCCTCAGGAACTAGCAAGTTTCAACCTAAAATGTTTCAGTCCACCCAACAATTTCAAAACAAGGGTCAAAAGGATTTTGAAACAAAATATAGGAAAATCAAAGCTAAACTTGCACTTCTTGAAACTAACCCCATATTGTCTCAGGCTGCTCAAACATCCAAACCTATTCAGACAAAGAACAAGGTACTAGTAGCTGAAGCATATGATTGGGATGAAGAAGAGGTTTCCTCAGATGAGGAAATAAGAGTTAGTGCACTGATGACACTTTTTGAAGAGGATCAGGTGGCTGTGGGAAAAAGTCATGCAAGGAATGGAGAGTGGGTCAACATCACCATGAAGAAGGTAAATACTTTACTTTCTATGGATGATGATTCTGATTGGCAGTCTTACATGAATTATATTTGTGTTGATCTAAAGTTTGTTGAGGAACAAATGCTTAACCTGTTTTCAAAATATAACAATATTGTGTCAGAATTGAATAAATGTAGAGATGAACTGCTTGTTCTAAAGCAAGCCAAACTAGAAACATTAACTCTACAAATTCAGAACACTGAGATTTTGAAACACAACCAAGCCCTACAAACTGAACTTAACAAAGAAAAGGCTGTCATCCAAAGCTGGACCAAGAAGAACCCCAAGGTTTTTGACACTGTGGGATTAATTTCTCAGAAAACCATTGGAATTGACCCTCTTATGGTTGATCCAAATGTGTGTCACAGTGAACTAAACTTTGTTCCAGCTGGCATATCTTTTGAGCAAGAAATGCTTTCCAAGTCTAATGACTGGATTGTCAGGGACAACCCAGTCAGTAAGTTACCAAACTTTGAGACTGGAAAGATCTTGCTTCCTGAAAGTCAGGCTTTGAAAAATATGCTTGGACTCACTGAAAAACTCAGTAAGCTTGAACTCACTGAACCACTCACTGAGTCCTTGAATGAGTCTGAATCAGAATCATACCCTCCACTTCCTCCACTAAATACCCTTCAGGGTGCTGCACCTAACTTAGGCCTCCCACCTATGGTCTTCTCACCACACTCTCCAAAGGAGAGATCAGGAAGGGGAACAACCATCCTGAAGAGAGCAAACCTTGATGTCTCAGTAAATACTGATGACTCATCAACTTCAGTCCCTTCTGAAGAAACAACCCAAGGCCCTGATTCAAAATTTGATCAGTTGGCTGAAATGGTCAGGAAGCTGGGAGAGAAGATTGCTTCTTCTGAGAAACCTTCTCAATCCAAGAAGGAACAAAAACCAGCTTCCTCAAAAACCAAACCCAAACCCACAAAACCCCTGAAAAGATGTGAACTGTGCAACTATACAAATCATCTCACTGATGATTACTATAGAGTCCTTTATTGCATGATTTGCAAAAGGAAGATCACAGGACCTCTGATCATAAACAATGCTCAGTCATGTCAAACTTTTCAGGACTTAAGGCTCAGTGCCTAAACTACCCTTATGATTCTAAGCAGAAACAGAAGCAAAAGGCCAAGCCTTTTCCACCTTGCCCATTATGTGGATTCAATGACCATCATCCTGAGGATTGTCAAATTGACAAACACTGTGAATCTAGTGGAAGTTCCACTCAGAAATCCTCAGGAAAAGAGAAGGTCATTCAGTCAAGAAGAGGAGTGAATAAACAATCCTCTCAGACTACTGAGGCTACCCTGCGACTAAATGCAAAACATGTGGTAGCTCAGTCCACTCAACCACTGACCATGAATCAATTAATACTTTCATAAAGACCTACAAAACCAAACCCTCCATGAAATGGAGTCCTAGAAAGAACTGACCCAGTTTACTATTTGTGCAGAGGCATGCCAGGGATCCTATTTGGCATCTAGACAGTGGATGTTCAAGGAGCATGACTGGTGTTAAAGAGTGTCTGCACAAATATGTGGAAGAACCAGGACCCAAAGTGATATTTGCTGATAATTCATCATGTCTCACTGAAGGTTATGGTTCAGTAAACTGCAATGGTATTGTCTTTACTAGGATAGCTTATGTAAATGGTCTTAAGTACAATATGATCAGTGTCAGTCAACTATGTGATGCAAAATACATAGTTCAGTTTGATGATAAGCAAGGAACCATCTTCAATGCAAATAAGAAAATTGTCCTCATTGCACCAAGAAGACAAGATGTTTATGTATTAGACATGTCCAGTCTAACTCAGGATGGAACTTGTCTCTTTGCTAAGGCCACTGATACACTCAACTGGCTTTGGCATAAGAGACTCACCCACTTGAACTTTAAAAACATAAACAATCTTGTAAAACAAAACAAGGTCCTTGGCTTACCATCTCTTATGTTTTCAAAGGATAAACGATGCTCAGCTTGTGAAAAAGGTAAACACCACAGAGCATCCTTTAAAACCAAAACCAACTTTTCCATCAGGAACTGCCTACATCTTCTCCATATGGATCTATTTGGACCTGTCAGTCCAAGGTCTATTAACCATGAGAAGTATACTTTGGTCATAGTGGATGAATACTCTAGATACACTTGGGTATTCTTCCTGATCAAAAAGAGTCAGGCAGCTGAAACAATCATGTCCTTTGTCAGGAACATTGAAAATCAAAATGACATCAAGGTCAAACAGATTAGAACTAACAATGGGACTGAGTTCAAAAATTATGAACTTGAATGTTTCTGTGATGAGAAAGGTATTTCCCAAAACTTTTCCTCTCCTTACACACCTGAACAAAATGGTGTTGCTGAAAGGAAAAATAGAACACTCATTGAAGCTGCTAGGACAATGCTATGTGGATCAGTCCTTTCCAACCATTTTTGGACTGATGCAGTCAAAACTGCCTGTTATACACAAAACAGATCCATCATTGTCAAGAGACATGGGAAAACCCCATATGAATTATTCAAAGGAAGAATCCCTGACATCAGCTACTTTCTTGTCTTTGGGCGTCCTGTGTTTATTCATAATCACAAGGATCACTTAGGGAAATTTGATGCAAAAGCTGATGATGGATACTTCCTAGGATACTCACTTGTCTCAAAAGCCTTCAGAGTGTTCAACACAAGGAGACAGCAGACTGAGGAAACATTTCATGTTACCTTTGATGAGAGCACTGATGCAATCAGGTTCTCAACTACCTCAGTAGAAGAGATAGGAATTGATAACTCTTCAAGATACCCTCCTGATGAATATCTTCCTGAAAACAATCCTTCTACTCAGTATCAAGATGATGCTAACCTCTCCTATTACATAATCCCTCACAACCTACCTAACCCAACCATCACTGAGTTTGTTGAGGCACATGCAAACACTGATGAAATTAATCAGTCTGTTCAAAATACTCAAGAACCAAACAATCTCAGTGATCAGGTAGACACTCAAGATCCAATCAATGATCATGTGTCTACTCCAGAACCAACCCCTCTACCCAATCAGTCCTCCACAAGTTCAAATCAGTATCCAGGACCTCAGGAAAGTTGGACTAGGTCTCAGGACATTGAACTTGTCAATATTATTGGAGTGCCTACTGAAGGCATGCTCACCAGGAGCATGGCTACTAGTCTAAGAGCAGCCTCAGCCAATGAATGCCTGTTTATGGACTTCATTTCCACAATTGAACCCAAAAGTGTTAAAGAAGCACTTACACATCCAAGTTGGATTCAAGCCATGCATGATGAACTGGAACAATTTGACAGAAACAAGGTAATGACCTTGGTCAAATGTCCTGAGAATGTCTCAGTCATAGGCATGAAATGGGTATTCAAAAACAAAACTGATGAAAATGGCATAGTCATTAAAAACAAAGCCAGACTTGTAGCCAAAGGCTATAATCAACAAGAAGACATTGACTATGAAGAAACATTTGCACCAGTAGCAAGGATGGAAGCCATCAGGATCTTCCTTGCTTTTGCTACATACATGAACTTCAAGGTGTACCAAATGGATGTTAAAAGTGCATTCTTAAATGGTTCACTGAAAGAAGAAGTTTATGTTCAGCAACCTCCTCGATTTGAAAGCCATGAGTTTCCTGATCATGTCTGTAAGCTTAATAAAGCCCTTTATGGACTGAAACAAGCTCCCAGGGCATGGTATGAAACTCTTTCAGCCTTTCTGATCCAAAACAAATTTGTCAGAGGCAAGATAGACAACACATTGTTTATCTATAAGACAAATACTGATGTCATACTAGTACAAGTGTATGTTGATGACATCATCTTTGGCTCAACAAGTTACAAGCTTTGCAAACAATTTGAAAAACTAATGGCTAAGCAATTTGAAATGAGCATGATGGGAGAATTAACCTACTTCCTTGGTCTTCAGATCATGCAGACTGATAAAGGAACCACTATCAGTCAAGAGAAGTATGTTAAGAACCTACTGAAAAAGTATGAACTCAGTGACTGTGCCTCAGTCAAGACTCCCATGGTTCCCCCAAACAACCTTGGTCCTGATCTCACTGGTAAACCATTAAATCAAACTCTCTTTAGAGGAATTATAGGATCACTGATGTATCTACTTGCATCAAGGCCTGATATCCAATTCTCAGTATGTCTATGTGCCAGATATCAATCTGACCCAAGAGAATCACACATCACTGCTGTGAAAAGGATATTCAGGTACCTGAAAGGTACTCCAAACCTTGGATTATATTATCCAAAATGCTCAGGCCTTGATCTTAAAGGATACTCAGACTCTGACTATGCTGGATGCAACATGGACAGAAAAAGCACCTCAGGCTCTTGCCAAATTCTTGGTGGGAAACTAGTATGTTGGAGTGCTAAGAAGCAACAATCAGTTGCCTTGTCCTCAGCTGAGGCTGAATATGTTGCAGCAGCTAGTTGTTGTGCAAATGTACTCTGGATGAAAAGTCAACTCAGTGACTATGGAATTCAGTATAAGATGGTACCCATCTTTTGTGATAACACAAGTGCAATCGCAATCTCAAACAACCATGTTCTTCATCAGAGAACAAAACACATTGATATTAGATATCATTTCATCAGGGACCATGTCATGAATGGTGACATTGAATTACACTTCATCCCTACTGAATATCAGTTAGCTGATATCTTCACCAAACCTTTGGATGAACCAACTTTCACAAGACTGAAAGCTGAATTAGGAATGTTGGATATAGAGAATCAGTCCACTGATTGAATCTTTCCAACTAAAGTGTAAATTCTCAAAACCTCAGGTCCCTGACTCAATGTGTACATCAGTGAAAAAATATCACTGAATCCTCAACCTCAGGAACTAAACCCAAGTTCCTGAATCCTTGTAGCTCAGGAATCATTCCATATTCCTGAATCATCAGTGACTAATCCCAAGTCCCTGAAAAACCATCACTGAATGAAAAGTCATTCAGGGCCCTGAAAAGGACATTCAATACTAACTTAAATGCTCTAAATATCTAGTTAGTAAATGTCCGAGGTTGGTAACTGAACTCTTATTAAATATAAGAATATTTGTTCCTTTGCCTTTCTGGCATATACCTCATGGGCCCCCACTTCCCAACTTGGCATTCAATGCCCTCTCTCACACAATACACTGTGTGATGATGGAAACTCTGCAACTTCTCCTTTTGCAGAAACTGCTCAACTGTTCACTCTGCCAATTGTGAAAAAAGAGGAAAAGTGGAGTGGTGGCATTTAATGCGGATCTCAAACATTTTATTGAAAATAATTTCCAAAAATTATATTTTGATTAAATAAAACCGCTCAAATGCCAAAAATACCCTCATCTCCACTATCCTATAAATACCCCAACCAAAACAAACACACACACGCGTTTTAATAATCTAAGCTAAACTCTGCCCATTTTATCTCTCAAAACTCTGTGTGTGTTCATAGCAATTAGAAACCCAGTCCATTTGTCCAACCAAACACAAAAATGGCATCTTCTAATGCTATCACCCTTGCCCCAAATGTGAACTTTCCAATGGAGGGCGTGGATATGACCAAAAACAATGTGGTTGGAAATTTCCACTACCCTCAATAATATGAGGGGTTGATCCGTGCTGAATTCACTTATAAATAAATGCAGACAGCGGATACACGTGAATAAATACAAATCACCCTTTTGTGAAAAATGATACTTGCAAAAACTCACGCTCGTGTGTAGTGTGAAACCAGGTAAGTGATTACCCGGATCGTTTCCCAACGAGGTGTGAATGAGCAAACTGTGAAAAGCTTTGGATTAGAGTGACAGATGATTTAGATATGAGATTTTGCTTTTATTAATTCTAAATGAGAAACAAATAAATATATAAAAGAAAATTAAACGCGAATTAAACTAAACTGAAAACGCGTAACGGGGAATTTAAAATGGGACAAAAACTGAAATATATAAAATTGAAACCTAAAAATGTAAAATTACTTAAAACTTATTTTAAAACTAAAATTATTTATTTTTTTTATTTTTTTTATACTTTATATCTAATTATTATTAATTATTTATTATTTAATAATTATTTAAAACTAATTTAAATTATAATAAATACTAAATAAACAAAGAAAAATCTAAAACTTTTTCTATAAATATTATTAGGTGAAAAGAAGCTAAGAAAATTATAAAAATGAAAATTACTTAATTAAAAATTAAAAAGATAAAATCTATTAAATAGAAGCTATCACTTATTTTTCTGTTTTTTGTTTTCTTAAGGTCTAAAAATGTTATTATATTTTTCCTAGAATCTAATTAATGAAAGAAAATTATGAAAATTAAAATTATATTTTTCTGATTATTATTCTATTTATTATGATTTAATTACTAATAGAAACTAATTAAAAAGATTAAAAATATTAAATGACTTAGGAAAATTATGAAAAATTCAAGGTAAATCTAAAATATTATTAGAAAGCTAGGAAAAATAAAAGTGGAGCTTATCTAAGCCTAATAAGCAGTTTTGGGCAGATAAGCAGTTTGGAATAAGCCCAAAAATAAGCTAAACAGCACTAAAAAGTACCACAGGCTCAGAAGCAGATTAATATACTAAAATAAGCTTAAAACAACTTAAAAATACAAATAAGCACAAGTAATAAGCAAGATAAGCACTTGAACAGTGCACTAGTAACTGCAGAAAAATCAGGAAAACAGCCCAACTTGCAGACAGATTAAGCACACTAAATAAGCTGAGAAGCAAAATATTATGGGGGCAAAAGCTACCCTGTACTATAAGCTATATAAAAATCCAAAAAGCCCCAAATCTAAATAGCCAATTGAACCCTAATTAGAGGCTAGATCAGATGCCAAAAACTGCATTAAATCCCATTTTTGACTTTTTGCAGTTTTCTATATTTTGACTTATTCCAAATTTGATTGCTTCTAATCTAGTTATTATGATGTAATAAGCCATGAATCAACTAATTTAACCTAAATCAACCACTTGTGAGCTGATTTGATGCAAAATCCATCCTGATCAACTAACAGTTAACAGATTAAGGCCATTAGAGATGCAATTTTGACTATTTGCTATTAGACCTATGGGTTTTATGATGCAACTATACTAACTTAGCCTAATATGAGTTAAACAAACTGTAAACACTACTCTACACAAACTGAAACACAGAAATACATGCTGATCCAAACACCCCATACATGAACTGATTATGCAATTTACACTACAGCATACTAATTTAAACCATATTTTACCCTAAACTCTGATTATCTAAGTGATTACTGATCTAAAAAGCAGAAAGAAATGACAAATAAGCAATAAATATAAGCTGAATTGACTTAAGCAAAAATAAGCTAAAAAGTTAGAATTGGAACTCACAACTGTTTCTGTTGAAAATGAATGAACCCAACTGACAAATTATAACCCAGGCTTATCAATAAGCCATAAGATACCCAAATAAGCTGATCAAATCAGCTTATTCCTTCCTTAGCTTATATGACCAAAGTCAGTTGACTTTGGTTGACTTTTCTGGTATTCTTAGAACAGGACTGAAATGTACTACAATAAGCTCACATTAAGCTATAATGAGCTTAACTGAGCTTATAGAAACAGATAATAGGGAATTTGATTAACAACTTAACTTGATTCGAATTTAAACAGAACACTAGAACACTGAATTTTCATTAACTTGTGAAATTATTACAATACAGAGATAATTAAGTACAAACAACTTGAAACAAACTTGAAATGAGAATCAAACTTAAACTTAAGACTGGAAATGACAATAATTAAATTTACACTACGAATTTGGTCTAAAACTAGTGACAAAATATTTCTTCTGTCTTCTTCTTCTTTTATACATCCCAAAAGCTTCCTTGTCGACTTCTCATCAATTCCCACCCATTGGATTAATTCAAAGCAATCTGAATAGTTGGTTCTTGTTTTGGCGGGAAAAGTGTTAGTGGGTAAAACCACTTGATAACTGATGAGGTGTGGGAAATCATTAATTGCATTTGGATTGTTAGGGAGTAGTAAGATAGGTGGAAGGGTTGAGGTGATGGGTTATGGGTTGATGGTGGTATTGCAGAGGTGAGGTGGGGGTAGTATGGCGGTAAATGGTTTTAAGGAAGGAAGGTTTGACTTTCCTTTGACCCTGGGATATTTAGCTAAACACAGGGAAGTAGGCCGGGTCATAGGGTTTAGGTATTGGGCTTGGATTTGGGTTTATTATTTATTGTATGGGTTGGGTTAGGTAAATGGGTTTAAAGGGTATTTGTTTGATCCAGATTTTGTTTTTAGATAGGATTTAATCACAAGGACCAAAAGTGTAACATTTGGATTTTTGAGGGCTGAAATGATAATATCCCAAAAGTTATCAAAAGGGTCTATTTTGCCAATTCTGAATAGTACAAGGGTTATATTTGATAAATTCCAATTTCTAAATACCCGAGGACTAGTTTTGCCATTTTTGAAACTTCAGGGACCTAAGTTGTCATTTCTTAAAAACTTTCATCCAAGGACCAATATTGTAAAAGTTAAATAGCTTAGGGACCTTGAATGATATTTTTAACACCAGGGACTATTTTTGCCAATTTATGAAACTTCAGGGACTGAAAATGACAATTATGCAAACTTTGTTCGTTTTTCACTTGTTTTCAATCTTTTTGTTCCTGAATCATATAAAAACACATTTTATGATATTTTCTGTATTATTCGACTTTTCAAAGTGTTTTTTGCTGTTTTTGTGGGTTTAAATAATGTAAAATATATGTGTATTTAGACACATATCAGGGGTACAAGGATGTGGTTAAGTATTTATATAACTACTTCCTTGCCACAGCTTTTACCAAAACCCCATCAGTCATTTGTCATGACTATCTCAGGGAGTTCTGGTGTACCGCAACGGCTACTAGCCCTAAGGACACCAGAGAATCAATCATCACATTCACTGTGATGAATGGGAAGAAACCCCTCTCCTTTGACTACAAGACCTTTCTCAAGGCCACTGGTCTTGATTTCGCCCAGACCTTTGCGGCAAACCCTACTGACCAGGAAATTAAAGCAGAAATGCTATTCCTTGGGCCTCATGACGCTAAGCATCCCACTTTGTCTCCTGAAGCCTTGTTAGAAAAGGCTCCCATAGTGAAGACATGGTTTCACCCCATCTGGAGACTCATGATGACATTTGTCATTCAAGTCCTAGGAGGGAACAAATCCTCCACTGAGCAAGTGAACTCATCACAGCAAATGATGATGTTCAGTCTCTTGGAGGGTAGAAAAATTGATATCGGAGGTATAATCTTCCGAGACCTCGTTGCCAAGCTCTCAATGAAACATAGGCAAAGACACATGTCTTATCCTAGGTTCATTTCCTGTGCGCTTCAGGACCTTCTTGGTTCTGACTACTTAAGGTCTGACGATCAAGGTACAAAACCTGACGTCTTGCATAAGACCAATTTTAGTAGTGACATCACTGAGGCACAATCCCCCGCCCTGACCAACTACATGTTAGTAGTCATTTAGGGTGAGAATGCTATCTCCCCAGTACCTTCACCAACCAAGAAGGTGAAGAAGAAGAAAGGGGGACAGTCCAGTAAGGTAGTTAGACCTAAACCACTCGTCACTGAGACTGTTGCCTCATGCACCCTTAAAATTGTGGCCCAGACCTCTGAGACACCCACTGCAGAGACCCTTCTGACCACAAAACAACAGTCAACGGAGGTCACTGGGAAATCATCCTCAGTGTCCTCGGACATACCCTTTCCGCATGTTTCCTTTGACATAAACAAGTCATAGGGATCAGGAACATCCACCCATTCACATCCCAATGAAAGCACTGATAAATCACAATCAGAGCCTGAGGGAGTACAGGGTTCTATATCCTCAGTGGGGCAGCACTACTCCACTGAGAAGGGGACCCATACCCACTCACATCCTGCTAACGTCCCTGAGCAATCACACTCTGGGTCTCAGGGAGTTCAGGACCCTAAATCCCCAAAAGGACAGACCAATCCTGATGGGAAGGGGGTCCATACATCTTCACAAGGAGTGCCTCATGATTCCACTGGAAAACACCCATCAGTGGATGAAGGCGCTCAGGGGGACAAAGACTCGGAGGGATATAAACCACCTGCCGATACGGAACCCAAACCCACCTCAGGCACTTTTGTTCTCTCAGGAACTGACCCTAAAAGTCAGGCTGGGCAAACCCCCCCAGTTATTATGACTAGTCAGGCTGGTCAAACCCCACCAGTTATTATGACAAAAGAGTCAGGACCTGGCCACAACGAAGGTGAGCCCTCTTCTGAGGGGGAGCCAGATATCCTGAAGGCTCCTTCTCTGGCTGACTATAAAAATTTGTTGGCTGATGAGTCAGAGGAGGAGATTGATTTTGGTGATGATGATATCCCTGATGCTGAGGAGGAAATGGAAAGTCAATTAAGCTCTCCTCAGCCCTCTAAGAAACAAAATTCTTCTCCTCCTCCTGAGGATCAACCACCCAGTTCCCCATCAACCTCATCATCATCATCAGGTGCTTAAGCTACTCCTAAGTGGTTGCAAAAGTATGACAATGCTCGTCCGGCTTCTGAAAGACAAATGGCAAAATTCCTTCGCAAAGCCAACGAAGGTCTTTACAATATACTTACGGATGAGCAATGGGATAAGCACACTGAAGTGGCAGCCTCCTATGCCGACTTCAGGGCTTCTGTAGAAGAATCTCAGGCAAAGATTCTTCAGGCTGCCACCCTCATTGATAAACAACTTTGCGACCTGAACAAATTTGTAGATGAAATAGCCACTGGACAGCATCAGGAACTGTCCAACATCCTAAAGGCTATTGAATCAGTCCAAGAACATCTTACAGATCCCACCTTTGTCAAAAGACTGGATGCATACTTGGCCTCTCAGGCGTCCACCTCCACCAGCATTACTGAGCTTCTAAAGCTCCTTCAGGGGGTAGATCTTCATGGTCTAAGGACACAGCAAGAGTCCATTCATCAGGCTGTTATTGCATCCAAGGAGCACCTGATCAGAATCTCCTCAGCCTTTGAGCAGCTCTCAACAACACATAATGAGTTGGTCACCCACTACACCACCCAAGTCACTGAACTCACCACCCACCAAAAGGAAATGGCTGCCGAATTAAGTGCCGTGAAGAATGAGACTTCTGAGACAAAGTCTATGGTCTCAGACATCCTATATATTCTTCAGGCCTCTCATGCTCCTCCAACTCCTCAGTCAGCAGGTGTCTCCACTAAAGTTCCACCATCTGCTGAGGGGGAGAAAAATGATGATCCTCCAATCCCTGATCCTACTTCTGCTTTGGTAACTGTCCCTAAGACATCCACCAGTCAACCCCCTCCCATTGACAAAGGGAAGAAAATCATGGTGACTGAAACAAACCCTCCTCCTGAAGCACGCTTAGTCAAGGATTCAACTGAAAGACGTGCAGATCCTGATGCACCGTTCTATGTTGATTTAGAGGATGGGAGAAGGGTCTATGGGACTCCTAAACAACTTGCTGAAATTTTACACCAAGAAGATCTCAGGAAGGAACAAGAGAAAGAGTAGGAACTCAACAGGTCTGAAATTTCTAAGGTTGCCAAAGAAGTGATCAAGGAGTCTGAGAAAAAGGACATCAAAGGGGATGAGTTTCTCAAGCTTCAGGCTGAACTCCTTAAGGAACACAACAAACAAGCCAAACTTAAGGAAGAAAAGAGGCAGAGGATATATGAGAGGTATGTATGGCACATGACCAAAACCAAGGATGAAGGCACTATCACTGACATCTCCATTCACAACACCAAACCCCTGAGCATAACGATACATAGAGGTCCAAGAAAGTCTGAACACCTTCCAACAATCAAATTTTCAGACTATGGGTTAAGAGAATGGGATATGATGATGCCCATCCTAAGGAAGAAAACCACAAGCAAGAATGCCCCAAACCTTATCAAGTCTCTGAGTGCCAAGTATGAGGAACTCGCAAGAGTGGCCAAGAGTCTCGGAATTGACCATGATAGGGCACTTGCTTCTCAGGGACTGGCTATCCCTGAACTTACTCAGAAGACCAGGAAGAAAAGAAAAGCTGTGGCTCTTGAACCTGAACAATACATAGCTGCACTTCACTGCAACAGGACTACTCCTCAGGGAGTCAAGTTCCGTCCCAACCTGGTCATCAAGGAACCTGAGTATGGTATCTTCTTTGTGGATGAATTTGGTCAGTAAGCCTTTCAAAGAGTCTCTGACATCGATAAAGTGGAAACGACAACACTCCTTGCTTACAAACTGATGGCGCTTAATATCAGGAGTCCTGATAATGAGGAGTTTGTCAGGCTGATGGATCAAATGATGAAGGATCGACCTGATAAAGAGGTGTTGATGTCAAAGAAGGCGAAACTAGAACTCATGGGTCTTGTTCAGGAACCTTGAGTATTTTGTACTTAGAATAATAGGACTTGTAATGATATGAATAAATTGATGAATGTTTTGTTATATCAATATCCTTATTTATTTTCTAGTACATTCAGTATGAGCAGAAGACTTTAGCTCACTCATACTGATCAAAACACTTAGGCATAATTTATATCCAAATAGGGGGAGATTGTTGGGTTCGTAAAACACCCATATCTTAAACAGGATTTGAACACAAATTAAGCCAAGTGTTTGCTAAACCGAGAACAATTCAAGTCATTGAGAGAACAGCCTCTCAGTGAGTCATCTTCAGGATGCTTAAGGCGAGTTCAATAAAGGACTCACTCTCAGGAAGGCGGTACTCCCTGAGTAGGACTTAAGCCGAAGAAGAAGATGATGGTTCAGTGAGTGTTGGACAAGAACTCACTGAACCACAGTCTCCTCAACAACAAAGTGATTGAAGACTGAGGAACCAATGCCTGAAGAATAGGCGGGAACAAAAGGGAAAGATCTGAGAAGATAAAAGTGTCAGACCAAACACTCTTCTCTTGTCAGATACCAACCTTCCCTATTGCGGCTAAAAGTCATGGAGTGTCAGCCAACAACTCCCAAAGTCTTATTAGCCCTTTCCTATTGGTTCTTGGAAATGACAATTACTATTTGTAATTGTCAGACACGCTACCTCAACAACTTGTAATATTTTAATCACTTATACTTAGATTACTTGTGTATAAATAGATCAGATGGAAAGAAGTTAAGTGTGCTTTGTATATTGAAAGCTTAGAACTTTTACAAAGTAACTTCACTCCTACAAAGAGTATACAACTCACTGAGATAGCTCAGTGGGTATATTGTTACCACTCAAGCAAAACTTAAGTTTCGATAGGAGACACCATAAACCCTTGTCTATTCAATCCCAAGTGTTTGTTCCGCAAAACACTTGGGTAATAGATTCTTGGAATTATTTCTAATAAGAATTTAAACGTTGAAAAATATTGTGTTTTTTATATTCACATATTATAAACTGTTTGAAATATTCTTTGCATTGATCTCAGTCATAAGCTCACTTAGTTTAACTTAAATAGTTATTACTCGGTGTGCTAAGGGAACAACGTTGTATGATGAACAAGATAACTAAGAAACCATTTCAAAGTGTAAAACGTGAATTTAAAGTGTTGGAACTAATTCATAGTGACTTATGTGATTTGCATGCTACTCCCTCTTTGGGGAATAAGAAATACTTTGTGACTTTTATTGATGATGCTTCTAGGTATTGTTATGTTTATCTATTACATACTAAGGATGAAGCTTTAGATAAATTTAAAGTATTTAAAACTGAGGTTGAATTGCAACAAGAGTCCCTGATCAAGAGATTAAGGACTGATAGGGGAGGTGAGTACATGGATACTCTGTATTTTCAGTCTGTTGGTATAATCCATGAAACGACTGCTCCCTATACTCCTCAGCAAAATGGTATTTCTGAAAGGAAAAACAGGGTGCTGAAGGAGATGGTTAATTCCATGTTGTCCTATTCTGGGCTGAGTCAAGGGTTCTGGGGTGAAGCTATGTTAACAGCTTGCTATTTATTAAATAGGGTTCCCAAAAAAAGGAACAAGACAACCCCAGGGTTTGGGGTCGAGGGCTGTTGTAAAACTCCCTAATCCAAAGCTAAAAACTTTGGGTGAAAGAGGTATTGAATGCATCTTTGTTGGATATGCTGAGCATTCCAAGGCATATAGGTTCTATGTTATTGAACCTAATGAATCTGTTTCAATTAACTCAATAATTGAATCAAGGGATGCAATCTTTGATGAGAATAGATTCTCATCAGTCCCTAGACCAAGTCAGAGGATTCCTAATGGAACTAATGATGTTGGTGTATCTGAGATCTCTGATGAGGTCCCTGATGAGGTTGTGGTTCAACAATCTGAACCTGAGCTCAGAAGGAGCACAAGGGCCAGGACTCCAAAATCATTTGGACCTGAGTTTCAATTGTACTTAATTGAAGGAACAAGGGATGAGGTCTCTGACCAACACTCCTATTGCTTTATTGTTGAGGATGATCCCAAAACATTTGATGAAGCAATGAAGTCCCAGGATGTTGCTTTCTGGAAAGAGGCAATAAATGATGAGATGGACTCCATCATGGGCAACAACACTTGGGTGTTGGCTAATCAACCACCTGGTTGCAAGCCTCTAGGCTGCAAATGGATTTTCAAAAAGAAAATGAAGGTAGATGGAACTATTGAAAAGTTCAAGGCTAGACTAGTCATTCAAGGATTTAAACAAAAGTCAGGAATAGACTACTTTGATACTTATGCCCCTGTGGCTCGTATCAGTACCATAAGATTGCTGATTGCCTTGGCATCTATTCACAATCTGATTATACATCAGATGGATGTGAAGACAGCATTCTTGAATGGTGAATTGGATGAGGAGGTTTACATGAACCAACCTCAAGGCTTCATCATGCCTGGCAATGAAAACAAGGTGTGCAAACTGATTAAGTCCTTATATGGACTGAAGCAGGCACCTAAGCAATGGCATCAAAAATTTGATGAAGTGGTTTTGTCTAGTGGTTATTCACTTAACCAATCTGACAAATGTGTATATAGCAAATTTGATGAATCTGGTAAAGGAGTCATCATTTGTCTATATGTTGATGACATGTTGATCTTTGGCACTGACCAAAATCAAGTTGACCTAACAAAGGAATTTTTGTCATCAAGGTTCTCCATGAAGGATATGGGGGAGGCTGATGTTATCCTTGGTATAAGGATTAAACATGAAAGTAACAAAATTTCTATCTCTCAATCTCATTACATTGAGAAGGTGTTGAGGAAATTTAATTACTTTGATTGTACTCCAGTGAGTACTCCTATGGATACAAGTGAGAAGCTCTTGCCTAATACTGGTAAGGCTGTATCTCAACTTGAGTATTCTAGGGTGATTGGCTGCTTAATGTATGCCATGACTTGTACTAGACCTGACATTGCATTTGCTGTGGGAAAATTGAGCAGATATACTAGTAATCCTAGTGCTCATCATTGGCAAGCAATTCAGAGGGTACTGAAGTATTTGAAGAGAACTATGGATTATAGTCTCTCATATACTGGTTATCCTTCTGTATTAGAAGGGTACACTGATGCAAGTTGGATCAGTAACACTGAAGACAATTCGTCTACTAGTGGCTGGGTATTCCTACTTGGTGGAGGTGCAATTTCTTGGGCATCCAAGAAGCAAACATGCATCATCAGTTCAACCATGGAATCTGAATTTGTGGCTGTTGAAAACTAGAAGGGGGGGGGGGTTGAATAGTTTTACGACTTTTTAATTTTATTATGAAATCTTTGTTTACTTTTAAAAAACTTAGATTCGAATTTATGTGAACTCAACTCTTGAACAATATGAACAAATATAAGTGAATCTAAATAAACAATGCAAGTGAAGTAATGAAATGAAAAGAAAGATAAAGATGGAAAGATCTAACCGCGAGACAAAAGATTTATAGTGGTTCGGCTACAAGGACACCTTCCTTGCCCTACTCCACTCCCCGAGCACCTAACTCGAGAGTTTTCTTCACTATGTCAACAAGCTCCCTTATGGCGGAGAAAACCTTACACAACTTTTGCTTACACCGGTTTAACGACACAAAGCTAGATGTCGGGTTCTAATCGTAGCTAGAACCAATCTCACAACTTCTACACAACTTCTTCACAACTTATTCGCAACGGCTTCACGCCTTCTTCACAACTTATTCACAATGGCTTCACGACTTCTTCACAACTTCTTCACGACTTATTCACAACTTCTTCACACCGGCTTCACAACTACTTCACAACCTAGCACTACTTATGTACTCTTCTACTTCTTTACACCTTCACTACTTACACACCTTAACTTCTTCACAACTTCACTACTTACACACTAATCTAGCCTAAGCAATTATGCTCACACCTATCTAACAAATATACACAACTTATACAAAAATTGTAAAACCCAGAATTTCTGAACACGTAAAATACCCAGAATACCCTTTGATCTTAAATTCATAAAAGACGTTTAAAGCATTAAGACATTTTATTTCGAATATAACCTAAGTATTTAACCTTTAATAATTGAATGAATGAAGTAACACGATAATAAGACTATGATAAAACAAATGGTACAAATATTAAATCCCTCAAATCAAGCAACTACCATTTGCAAATTACCTTCACACGTTTTATTCTGTAAATTATTCCATAAATTTATGAGTTTCCTACTTTGAAAATTCTTCCCTCGTTCTCTTTTATGACCGACACATGCACACACTCTTTTATTTACATTACATACATTTTCCTCTAAAACTACAACCCTTCACACGTTCATTTGGTGACCGAATCTTGTGCATATTATTCTGCCCATCACATCCCACAAATCTGCAACCTTCCCTATTTGAAAAATCCCTCACACGCTTTGTTTTTGAAACCGATTCATGCACACCTTTTCTTTCATAAGATTACAAACCCTCTACACACAAACCCTAAAAACAACCCATACAAGTCGACTGCTACTACTCCATGCTTCCTGCTGTTCGGTTTGAATCAAGGCAAAAAGGAGGTCCTTTTGTGCTTCTATTTAGTGGTTGCGTCGTGGTGTCTCAGCAGATTCAAAGTGGCATTGATCGTGAGTGTTGGAGGATGGTCGAAAGGGTTCTAGGTGTTGGCTCTTGTGATTCCTTTTCATTCCGATTATCTGACTTAAGGTACTCCAAAATTATGCTTGTGTTTCGACCTAAAACATATATACATACGATACAATGAAAACCTATATGTCGAACTTCTTTCTGTTTAGTGACCATTCGAAGCAGTTATATATATGAACCATGGAATCAAATTTAATGTGTTCCATTATAATGATAGTAAGAATGACATATATATTATCGTCACATAAAATCATAGAAGAAAAGCTCATAAAATCATAACTAGTTCACATAAAATAACGATTTTGGCGACCCTTATATATCGATATAGAGTAACTGCTTATGTAAAATCTGTTTTGACCCACTTTTTACTGCTACTTCGTCTGAATTCGGCCTGGGGTTTCTTCTGTCTTCGGTCTTGTTGTGTTGAATCGAACCTCTAAATTCGTCTGACTTTGGGGTATTTATAGTTTCTGTCTGAGGGTTAGATGCGGCGCATTGAATAAGTAGATGCGGCGCATTGACTTAACTTCGCGTGGGGTCCAAGATTAATATATTCAGGAATATTCGTACACCGCCAGAAGATGCGGCGTAACTCCATTCTTGTATGCGGCGCATGTCCTTTGCCGTCTTGGATTATAACTTGTGAAATCTTGATAGTGATGCGCCGTATATAATAAGTAGGATGCGGCGTATCTGGAGCATAATGGTCTTGATCTTGTACATTTCAGTAGACTCTTAACTTCTTGCTTGTTTTGCTCCATAATTAGTCCAAAATCGCCAAGTTTCACATAGTACTTGTTTTTACCTGAGAATTACAAAAGTAAACATTAACGTATCAATTCTCACAGATAATATAATAAAACAAGTCAAATAAATAGGATAAATGATGGTAATAAAATGTACTTATTTGAGTTCATCAAATATCCCCCCACTTGAACTTTACTTGTCCCCAAGTAAACCTTAGAATAAATCTTATGAAAATATATCCTAAAAGATATTAGGATTTATTTTTATATTTAAGCATGTATTCATTTTGTCATAATCACACAACCAAACACTTAACGAGTTAGAAATAAAATAAAATATATTGATAAAAGCAAATCTAATCGTTTAACTGTCCAGTCGTGACGAATATTCTATCATAAGCTTGGCAAGTATACGCATCTCCTCCACTAAAGCCAAGGAATAACAAGTCTAAAACGGTAAAAAGGGTTTGTTGGTTAAGGGTTAATCATTCTTCTTAATCTCTATCGATCTCAAATTCCAGAAAAGGCGACAAAATCACAAATACATGATCGAATCCACGAACACGATACTTGCAATTGCTCAAATCCTTAACTCGAATAGGCTAAAGATAGGACCAAGTAATCTTCACCAATAATATTATATCAAAAAGGGCGACAAAATCATAAATACATAGCCGAATCCACGACTACGATACTTAAGATTGCTCAAATCCCTAATCTCAATAAATATTTGGGATACAAATTGGTGTAAAATGAAAAATAAACAAAACAGATAAATTAAAATCCTAAGTGTGGTAAATTGCTATCCCAACCATCCCATGAATAAGACTCATATCATTGAATAACTCACGCTTTAACACTTGAAACACACGCTTTAGGTAGACACGAATTATACTCAACAAGATCTCAATCAAAGAATAACCTTAGTTGGCGTTCCCATAACGGCCAACTCCCATTCAATCCATAAATATAATATACAACAAATAGTGGTGATATCGACCACTTAATACAAAACTTTACATAAGTTGGTTAAAACAAAAACTTCCAACTTTTTCTTTTCTATTTTTTCGATTTTTTTTTTTAATTAACTTGAAACATAAACATAGATGTGTAAAATTTCACCACATCACTATAACGATAACTCTGGATAATTTTTCCATACTTTTCATGACTTCAGAAATAACGGTAATAGTGAAAGTAGTAAACACACGAAAAATAAACTCAAAGATATACAATATTTACTTTCACTCCAATTGCATTGTGCAATTTCCCGACCTAACCATAGATAATGAATTACGCACGCGAACACAGGTAATGTAAGGAAACACACTTTGCCTAAAGCAATTAACCAACCACGGATTTTAATCTACAGGGTAGGCTAAGGTGTAAGGGTGTAACGAAACATTATAACAAAGGTGTAAGAAACGAAAGGAATGGCTCTGAGTGTTTTTCTAGGGGTATCTTACTCTAAAAGTGAGAGTAACAAAAGGTTTATACGGGGGTTAACTAACCAGTGTAGTTAGTTAATATCACATAACATATAAAGGCTATTTGGGTGTAATCCTAGAAATTTACCAATTTAGACAAGTCATTCCAATTATGTAAATAATACTTATTATGGTGGTCTCGAATAGTATACAAGCCAAGTTCTAAAGTTTACAAGTCACCGGCACACTCATAGATTTGTGAATTTTTGAAAAGTTCACAATTTTTGAAAATAACGTCATGTGTGCAGCAATGTAATTTAGACTTTAAACAAAAACATGCTAAAAATTTTAAATTTTGATATATTAAGCACATTTTAAGCATATTTTGAAAAAGTTTAGGACAAGTAAGTGTTCTAATTCTCCAATCCCCCCACTTAAGTTAAACAACGTCCTCGTTGTTTGTGTCAAAGGTTAAAAACTGGAAAATAAAAGAATTAGAACAGAAAAACTCCCCTGAGATTTGCTCGGTATGATCCTCCATTATTTGTATAAGAGCAAAAATCATCTTTCTTGTGGATGAGAACGTTTAAGCTTCATATTTGATGTATCCACAGGAAATGCAGGAATCTATAATACCATCAAGACTTAAACACACCTGAGTTAAGAAGGTTCAAACTTGCATAATACATTAGTAGTTAGTAAAAATAAAACTTAAAATCATCAGGTCAGTCGATACGCTGTATCTTATGGAAGAAGATACGCCGTATCGAGCCTGGAATAAATACGAATCAGAATAGAAGATGCGTCGCATCCTTAACCAGGGATGCGCCGCATTAAAATACTGACAGAAAGTTTTAAAGTTAAAAATAAAAATGCAGAAAATAAAGTAAGATATGACCAGTGCAGGAGATGCGTCGCATCTAAGGATTGAGATGCGCCGTATCTTCTGCGGGCCTGACTGACTCGACACAGAACAGAATAGTAAAAATTTTCCGGGTTGTCTCCCGGTCAGCACTTGTCTTTATTCCAGAGTCTTCAAGTTAGACTCACGTTCAGCTCTTTATTTAGATCTATTGATCCCCACATGTCCGTGCACGATGTAGTTGCGAATTACTTCGTCACGAACATATTCCGGCCCCAATTCAAGTACACCTTTGTAGAATCCTTTCATCTTTTGGTACGGATACTCGATCCTTTTCTCAGCGTCATTTTCATCTACAAAAAGAAATGGTGTAAATTTGTAACAAAATTTGTTAGGGGCATGTTTAAACCTTGGGTGAGCACGAGGCATCATGTAAGTGATAACGTTGCTTCCACTTTTAAAGGTGATCTTCCCTTCAAATCTTTTAGCGTTAATTTCGACCTCCCAACAAAATGGTTTCCCAACGATCACGTCACCCATCTCAACATCACGATAAGCGTCCATGTTTTCCACCACGGTGAAATCTGTAACAATAGTTAAATTCCCAACAAAAATAGGTACATTCATGAACACTCCAACTACGTTTTTCCCTCTATACTCAACTTTGTTTTGCATTATAGAATTATAGAAATCTTTTGACATCACATTAATTGGTAAAATAGGGAAAAAGTTGGCACTAATTTGTTTAAATCCTATCATGCAAGGAAATTGTAAATTATAAGCACAATCTACATGGATCTTTCTACCGTAATCACAGAAACTAGGATATCCTTCAAATTCATCATAATTCTTAGTGTTGATCATATTGATTCTAGGTATATCCATAATTTCTCCTTCATCAATTTCGGGTTCTAAATCCTCCATAAATTGATCATTGATTCCTAATGGTAAATTAAGATCATTTAATTCAATGTAGTCTCCACTATAGGTCTCAAGTGATTCATTATTTATCAAGGTTTCTCCCATAAACCTAGCTTCAAGATCGAGGTCCATACGTTCTCTTAATCCTAGCACATAGACGCCTCTAATTATGCTTTCAACAGGATTTTGGCACTTATAGACTAGTTTATTATTCCCTACCCTTAATGAGATTTTTCTCTTAAACACATCAATCTTAGCATGGGCGGTAGACAAGAAAGGTCTTCCAAGGATTAAAGGAATCTTAACATCCTCGGGCATATCTAATATAACAAAGTCTACAGGGAAAACAAACTTCTCAATCTTAACTAGCACATTATTAGCAATCCCTTCAGGTTGTTTTTGTTACACCCCGTGCCCGCTTAGACTAAAAACTTTGACTTTTACGCGGAAACGACTCACCTTTACGGACATCTGCTTACTCTTTTGACCACTGACAAAAATATATAAACTTTTAGCCCTTGAGACTATTTTTAAATGAAAGTAGACTCAAATAGCTTCAAAACGATAGGTCATACGACCCATTTCGACTTACGGATTAAAAGATATGATTTTTCGAAAACTGCCCAACTAACCGTGACGCCGTCAGAAAAATGGTGACGCCGTCAGACCTTGACGGGCCAGAGGATTTTTGGACGATTAAAAGGGGACGCCGTCAAGAAGGCCATCAAGAGCAAATCTGCAGTTTTCACCACTAAAAACCCATTTTGACCAATTCCATGACATCAAACTACTTATACCACTTCCGTTTTACACCAAACATGACCAACTTCATTTATTTAACATAACAAGCACGTTCCAACAATACTTGACCCGATTACAACCCAAAATGGGTACAAACACACTTAAATCCAAACGCCCCTTAAACATTTACTAAAAACCCTTGAAACACACTTGACACATCGTTAGACCACCAAACCATTACACGACTTTGACACACATTATAGGACTCATAAAAGAGACTCTCGGGGGTACAACATTGACTCGAGCTCGGTATTCTACCTAGCTCCTATGCTTATTATCTCCCAAATCCGCTTCCAAATCCCTATGCTATAATCCAAGCCAAGTTATCCTCATCGCCATTAACCTACAAAACGTTGACAACTAAAAGAATAAGCTTACGCTTAGTAAGTAAAACGATAATCACATAACATCATATTTCAATCAAACACATAAGCATCACATATCTCCAAACACTTACTTAGCTACTCCACTCTCTAATTTTTGCATAATCACCTAACATCAACTTACCATCACAACCAAATTCACCACTTAGATCCTATTCATCCTAGCACATAAGCACATATCCAATCTCTTATCACTAACCACAAAACATACATAACACATACATGTTAGACATCCATATAATACATGCCATCATCATTTTACTTACCTTGGTCCAAGCTAAACAACATCAAGAACATCATCAACAATACAATCTTCCATCATCATCATCATCCTTCATAACTAATCAAGACCTAATAACATAATAATCAAATACATAAACAAGGGTTAACAAAACCCATTAAACAAAATCTTCTTTCTTACCAAATCATCATATGATCACACCTAGATCATATGATGATATCCCACTTTCCTACTCATCTACAACTTCACTAAAACAAGATAATAGATTACTTACTTGCATAAGATCATAACTAAGGAAGGCCATAAACACTAGGACTTGATCATCTTCATCTTCTTCATCTCCTCTAAATCACCATCTCACTTTTTCCCTCTCTTTTTCCTTCACTAAGAACCGGTCTTCACCTTATCAATAATTGTGGATATCTCTAGAATTAGCTAGTTATAACTAGTTAGGTGGATCTTTGGTTAATTGGCAAGAATGGTCCCTCAAGTCCCTTTCTTCTTATTTTAGCCACAACTAACTTATAACACATAATTAACTCTTGGCAACTTAGGTCCTTCTAGTTTATACCTCACATTTCATATTACTACATTAGTCATACTTTGACTATTAATTTGACAATCGGGTTTGACTTTCCACGTAACTTCGTTGACCAACCAATTACATCCAACCTTAGCATATTTCATCTAGGGTGGGGCCTACTCGTAACCGGGATACGGGTCTAACAATTCTACCCCCCTTATTTAGATTTCGTCCCCGAAATCTGCCATTCATTACTAACCTATACTTAGTCACATAACTCATCTCATTACTAGCACCTTAACCCCTAGTTTACTTAGTTCGACGATCTAAGTGATCTTGCAATTTACGCATACTATAACATATCACATGCCCTAATCCACATTACCCCCGCTTACTTTTATACCACACAACTCTCGCTTAGATTTTACATAATACAAGACTTACTTATTATTGCCAATCATCATCCTAATCCGCCCTATTACCGCACATCATTATTTCACTCGCTTTATCCTCTACCCTCATTCTTGACTACTCGATACTTAAGAAACTCGTACTAGTTGACTTTACATGATCACACCCGGCTAATACGTTCACATTCCATTACTTTCATTCATCATATTTTGTACCACACCGCAAGGCACATTATGCCACCATTACAATTTCTCTATCCCATCAAGGTTCTCCTAATCCTCCTATCTTAGTCCTTACAATTTCTACGAATTCTAAACTCTCGCTTTCTACTTCTCTAACCCTACTCGTGCCGTGTCGGCAACACATAGCCAACTCGTTTATAATTCCTCATTTACATGGAGAGGCGTCCCAATCGATGTAAATCAAGAAATATAAACTAGTGGTTATGTACTCCCGACATAACACCACTACTCCTAATTCCCAATTTAACTTTTATTATTTCCTCATTGTTTTTATTACATTATTTTTACTCTTCTTAGACTTGGATCCTTCACATTATCACATTCATCATGGGGATACTTTTATATGCCATGGACGTAGGCAACCCCTTGCCGGTGAAGGCAAAACTTTTCATCTCGAAGGATCTTTAACATTCATCCCGAAGGATTCCTTAACATTCCTTTACTTGGTCATCCCGAGGGATACCACATTTAACATTCATCCCGAAGGATCATTACATTCATCACTTTACCACTTTCACATTTTAACATCGGATCCAAGCCATAAGCACCACAAACACACATTATTACATTCGTGTATTATAGTAATTACCACTAATCGCCTTAGTAGTAATATGATAATTTTAGAACAACGCCTTTATCTCATACACACTCCTTACAGTTTTAATCCGCCTTAGTTATTTTCACATCTTTACTTTACCTCTTGCATTCTTAGCCTTCATTAATCAATTTCACATTCTTATTTTACATTTTAGTCCACCCGACTCATTTACATCTAGACCTCTCACATTTTACCAACCTTAACTCATGCATTCATTATAGTGATTACAGCGCCGTAATATGATAATTTCAAGACAACGTCTTTATTCTCACACATACTCCTCTCATTCTTTCTTACGTTTTTAATCCATCACATTTTTATTTTCATATCTTATCTCTCTTCTTTTAGTCTCACTCGCTTCCTTTACATGTAGACCTTACATAGATCATCCATTACAACACACTCATTATTTATTAATGATTACAACTAATCGCCTTAGCCGTAATATAATTATTTCATAACAACACCTTAGCTTCACACATATTCATCTCATTTTAGCTATTATTACTTAAGAAGTTTCGCTCTATTTCATCATTTTCTCAACCCCTATGCCTTTCCTCATCTTGTAACTAAGTTCATCACAAACTTATTATGCATATATTTATATCATTTCTTCACTACACACATTCAACGTTACCACACATTCATAATCATGCTCCTAATACTTGACTCTCTACTAACCCATCTCTAATACCTCATTAAGGATCATCACACTAAGTATAACTACTCATAAGACCATACTTTGGTTATTCCTATCACACAAGTCACGCACTTTCATTTTTAGTCCCATTTCTTATAACCCACCACACTATCTTATTGCACCTACTCACCCTCGCTAACTACCATAGCACATAATCACATAATCATATAATAATTACCGAGGCCGCCCTAAGGTGCACGGTAATCCTATTACTCACACGTCAAGTCTCCTACGTCATATATCACATAAAACACACTTATAAGTCCCCATCATTATACTCATATAACGATCACATCATTCGTTTCAAACTCTACATCCACATCCTATAACTCACAAACTATTCGGCCGCATTTCTTAAACTTAAACTTAACGCGTCTACGAGTGGTTTAAGTCTAGGCAACCTAAAGTGGAAACCTAATTCACTTAAACCGAAGCTCTGATACCAAGTTGTTACACCCCGTGCCCGCTTAGACTAAAAACTTTGACTTTTACGCGGAAACGACTCACCTTTACGGACATCTGCTTACTCTTTTGACCACTGACAAAAATCTATAAACTTTTAGCCCTTGAGACTATTTTTAAATGAAAGTAGACTCAAATAGCTTCAAAACGATAGGTCATACGACCCATTTCGACTTACGGATTAAAAGATATGATTTTTCGAAAACTGCCCAACTAACCGTGACGCCGTCAGAAAAATGGTGACGCCGTCAGACCTTGACGGGCCAGAGGATTTTTGGACGATTAAAAGGGGACGCCGTCAAGAAGGCCATCAAGAGCAAATCTGCAGTTTTCACCACTAAAAACCCATTTTGACCAATTCCATGACATCAAACTACTTATACCACTTCCGTTTTACACCAAACATGACCAACTTCATTTATTTAACATAACAAGCACGTTCCAACAATACTTGACCCGATTACAACCCAAAATGGGTACAAATACACTTAAATCCAAACGCCCCTTAAACATTTACTAAAAACCCTTGAAACACACTTGACACGTCGTTAGACCACCAAACCATTACACGACTTTGACACACATTATAGGACTCATAAAAGAGACTCTCGGGGGTACAACATTGACTCGAGCTCGGTATTCTACCTAGCTCCTATGCTTATTATCTCCCAAATCCGCTTCCAAATCCCTATGCTATAATCCAAGCCAAGTTATCCTCATCGCCATTAACCTACAAAACGTTGACAACTAAAAGAATAAGCTTACGCTTAGTAAGTAAAACGATAATCACATAACATCATATTTCAATCAAACACATAAGCATCACATATCTCCAAACACTTACTTAGCTACTCCACTCTCTAATTTTTGCATAATCACCTAACATCAACTTACCATCACAACCAAATTCACCACTTAGATCCTATTCATCCTAGCACATAAGCACATATCCAATCTCTTATCACTAACCACAAAACATACATAACACATACATGTTAGACATCCATATAATACATGCCATCATCATTTTACTTACCTTGGTCCAAGCTAAACAACATCAAGAACATCATCAACAATACAATCTTCCATCATCATCATCATCCTTCATAACTAATCAAGACCTAATAACATAATAATCAAATACATAAACAAGGGTTAACAAAACCCATTAAACAAAATCATCTTTCTTACCAAATCATCATATGATCACACCTAGATCATATGATGATATCCCACTTTCCTACTCATCTACAACTTCACTAAAACAAGATAATAGATTACTTACTTGCATAAGATCATAACTAAGGAAGGCCATAAACACTAGGACTTGATCATCTTCATCTTCTTCATCTCCTCTAAATCACCATCTCACTTTTTCCCTCTCTTTTTCCTTCACTAAGAACCGGTCTTCACCTTATCAATAATTGTGGATATCTCTAGAATTAGCTAGTTATAACTAGTTAGGTGGATCTTTGGTTAATTGGCAAGAATGGTCCCTCAAGTCCCTTTCTTCTTATTTTAGCCACAACTAACTTATAACACATAATTAACTCTTGGCAACTTAGGTCCTTCTAGTTTATACCTCACATTTCATATTACTACATTAGTCATACTTTGACTATTAATTTGACAATCGGGTTTGACTTTCCACGTAACTTCGTTGACCAACCAATTACATCCAACCTTAGCATATTTCATCTAGGGTGGGGCCTACTCGTAACCGGGATACGGGTCTAACAGTTTTACCGTTTTATCAGCCAATTCAATAAGCAACTTAGTTGTGCTAATTTTCCTAGTCCTAGGGTAGTGAATGTCTTAAGGGGCATAACACTAACACTAGCTCCTAAGTCAGCTAACACATTATTGAAAGATATATCATTAATTGAACAAGGTAAAGTAAAACTTCCTGGGTCCTTTTCTTTATGAGGCAAGGCATGTAAGTCGGTTGCAGAGCTCTCTTCTTTCATTGTAGCCTTGATCTCCTCTTCAATCTTTGTCTTTTCTTTGAGTAACCTCCTTAAACTGATTGAAGAATTAAAGAAAAATTGGGGCTTTGCAGCATCATTACCATTCATCGATCTTCTAGGTATGTTAGGTGTGACTTCCTCAGTGGTGCTTATGGCCTTGACATGATCTCTTGGGTTGGTTTCAGTTGAGCTCGGTAAACTTCCGTATCCCCTTTCTTGAAGAACTTTGCTCATTTGTCCAATTTGTTGTTCCAATGCTTTGATCGAAGCTCCTTGATTTCTTGTAATAGTGTCCGTTGAGGCTCGGATTTCTTTGATCATAGCAGTGTTCTCTTCATGTCTTTTAGCAGCATCGGCCATAATTTGCTTTAGAGTGTCATCCAAAGTCTGCCTCCTTTCTTGATAAGTGGGATTAAAGTTGTTCTTTTGATAGAATCCCGAAGTAGCTTCCCTAAATTTTCCTGAAGGTCGGAATGGTTGTCCAAATTGTGTGTAATATGCTTCTTCAAAAGTCTCACTTTCATTCTCATTAGGGCAATCTTTAGTGTAGTGAGGTCCTTCGCATTTTTCACATCCAACTTGGGCAGCATACACTTTTTCATCACGCTTCTTCATCTCTCTACTAATTTTATCCAATTGAGCTTGAATTGCAGCAAACCCGTCAAAATTAGTGCTGCTCTTAGATCTAGTAGAGGTTCTGTCGTGCCATTTTTGAGAATGATCAGCAGCTTCTTGGATAGCTTTTCTAGCATTGGCTGCACTCATTTGAGGCACAGCTCCCTTAGCATCCAAAATTTGTCTAGTAGGCACGTCCAATCCTTGATAGAACAATATTATCTCCTGCATTTCACTTAGATAATGTTGAGGGCATTTCATCAATAGGTCTTTAAATCGTTCCCAAGCTTGATAAAGAGTTTCATCAGGCTCTTGCTTGAAACTGTTGATAGCCTCCATCTTTTTAGCAGTTTTAGCAGGTGGACAATATCTTTTTAGGAATTTGCTCTTCAAATCTTCCCATGTTGTGATTGAACTAGCAGGTTCATTCCTTAGCCACTTATTAGCAGCTCCTTTAAGCGAAATTGGAAAGATTCTTAGCATAAGTTGATCGTCAGTGACTCCTTCCGTAGTAAACAAATCTGCAATCTCGAGGACCTTTTCAACATGTTCATTAGCATCTTCATGTTCCGATCCACTGAAAGCATTTTCTCTTAGCTCCTTGAGAAACTGACCCTTCAACTCAAATTTTGACTTTTCATCAAACTTTGGTCTAGCAACTCCTGAAGTGTAATCAGCACGGGTTTTGTTCATGTATTCCTCCATTGTAGTGTTTTCCGCCATTGTTTCTGTTTCTTCTTCCTCTTTTTCTTTAGAAAAATAATCAAGCTCGAACGAACTTGAAATATCAAAGCTTTTTGTGTTGAAAAGCCTTTTAAGCGAATGAAAGGCTCGTTCAGGATCTTCGAAAGGTTGAATCAAGTTCTTAGTAGAACTCCTGGTCATGCACTTCCTGAAACTATCACAAAAGCATCAGTAGGGTATGTTCAAGAAAGTAGTATATCAGAAAATTAACAACGAAAACGGAATACGAAAAATAAAAGTTACTGATATCTGCAGTCGATGCGCCGTATCCAAAAAGTTGGATACGCCGTATCTTATAATCGTTAATATTTAATCAGACTAATATTCAGAAAACAGATACGGCGCTTAGAATTTAGAATGCGCCGTATCAGTTTTAAGTTATCAAAAATCAATTATATTTATCAAAATTGAATACGTCGTATCAACAAAAGTTAATGCGCCGTATTTTCGTTACGTTTCAAAATACAAGATTTTTGATTCAGAAGATGCGCCGTATCGATAAAAATCGATGCGTCGTATCTGTTTAATAATTCGATAACTGTTTTTAATTTAAATAATAGATACGCCGTATCTGTAAAAACAGATGCGTCGTATAGCGTTATCGTTTAGAAAAATTTCTTATTAAAAACAGAATACGCCGTATCTTGAGGAAAGATGCGCCGTATCGAATTTATTAAACGCGTTGTATTTTATAAAAATTAAACGCAATACGCCGTATCTATGAAAATAGATGCGCCGTATCGTTTGAATTAGCACAGTACAACGATAGCAGTATGCAAAAAAATAGAAAAATAAAAACAAAAATAAAAACAAGCAAAAAGAAACAAAAACTAAACACACAAAAACAGAAAATATGCAAATAATACAATGAATGCAATTTAACTAATATATAACAGGGTTAGTGGTTAGAATTAAAAAATTAAAACCTAATTAAAATACTAATCAAATTAACAGATAATAACAATTCACTCCCCGGCAACGGCGCCAAAAACTTGATGCGTGTGCTTGTTGTGCTCTAATTTATACCCACGGTATGTCGTTGTGGTTTTAGCAGTATTCAAGTTTTAAATTTATATTTAGCCGACTTATCAATAAAACACACACTTTAACGAGCAGTGTACCCGGTCAGTATGAATATAATGGTAAGTAGAGTGTCGATCACTAAGAGTGGAACGTATTACCTAGTTATTCTAATCAGTATTTTAATATCTTAAGTTAGCTATACAACCTAATCTAACGCAAGGGGGGTTTTCAGCCTGAGAGACTGGCACGGTTTGGTTATGATTAAATATAAACTAAACTAATAGGCACGAATCAGCGATTAGCACACACGTACACAGATAGATACTTGAGACAATAAGAAGACCTGTCCTGATAGTTAAGTAGCTTGTCACTTGTTTTATTGCTAGTTTTATATGAAGTGTATGTAATTAATCCTTTCTCGTTGGCTCTAATCTTATCGGCGAGTAAACCCTTAATGATTACTTATGTCTATCCTACTTATCCTTTCTTCCTACTTTTCTACAGACGATAGAATGCATAGGCGATAAAATAAATAGGCGAGGACAGAGGCATGGCGACCCGATCAATGCTCAGCTAGACACAGAGGTTATCAATGCACTAATAAAAGTCACCAAAGACATCAACATATAAACTTTAATTAATGGGAAAGCAATTTTAAGGGGAGTTAAAGTGCATGATTAAATCAATGACACAAGCCCATCAATCCTGATAAATTAAAGTGTACTAATACAATAAAACAAAACTACTTAATGAATTGAATACATGCAGGACCTTCTTACAGCTCTTGTATCTTCGTTTAGGGTGTGTCTTGTGCTGCTACTTCGTCTGAATTCGGCCTAGGGTTTCTTCTGTCTTCGGTCTTGTTGTGTTGAATCGAACCTCTAAATTCGTCTGACTTTGGGGTATTTATAGTTTCTGTCTGAGGGTTAGAAGCGGCGCATTGAATAAGTAGATGCGGCGCATTGACTTAACTTCGCGTGGGGTCCAAGATTAATATATTCAGGAATATTCGTACACCGCCAGAAGATGCGGCGTAACTCCATTCTTGTATGCGGCGCATGTCCTTTGCCGTCTTGGATTATAACTTGTGAAATCTTGATAGTGATGCGCCGTATATAATAAGTAGGATGCGGCGTATCTGGAGCAGAATGGTCTTGATCTTGTACATTTCAGTAGACTCTTAACTTCTTGCTTGTTTTGCTCCATAATTAGTCCAAAATCGCCAAGTTTCACATAGTACTTGTTTTTACCTGAGAATTACAAAAGTAAACATTAACGTATCAATTCTCATAGATAATATAATAAAACAAGTCAAATAAATAGGATAAATGATGGTAATAAAATGTACTTATTTGAGTTCATCAACAATCTTTCCAGAACTAAACTTCAAAGCAACACATCCTCTTCCATGCACCAGGGCTGTTGACTCATTTCCCATATGAAGAATAGAACCATCATTCATTGACTCGTAGGTCTTGAACCAGCTTCTATCTTTACACGCATGGATTTTTGCTCCAGAGTCAACCCAGCACGCAACATCATCATCCTGCACAAAGTACAATTCAGATATATATGTAACATAATAAATCTCAAAAGACTTATTAAATATATTCTGACCTTTCAGGGAATTGGTGTTACCATTCCTAGATCCACTCGTGCCTGATCCATTGGTTTTATTGTCAATCTTAACACCTTTACTATCCTTCCTGAAGTGTCCAGTTTTATCACACTTCCAACAAGTAGCTTTTGACTTCTTGTTAGGATCAGTTTTGGTGTTATCCTGATGCTTACGTTTGCCCTTGTTGTCATTGAACCTGGAGGAGTTGTTATGCTCCACCATATTGAAAACTGATGGACCAGCAGCATTGTTGCACTTTGGCTTGTCACTTTCATGAGCTTTGAGTGATTCCTTAATGCGCAAATGACTGCCCAACTCAACAAGAGTTAATTCCTCCTTCTTATGCTTAAGCATATGCTTGAAATCTTTCCAAGAAGGAGGTAATTTATCGATGATACAAGAGACTGAAATAGCCTCATCCATGTTCATCTTGTGTTGTGTGAATCGACCAAGTATACTAAGAAGTTCATTGTATTGTTCCATGACAGCTCTAGAATCGACCATTTTGTAATTGTTAAAATTACTTACAAGGAACTTCTTACTTGATGCATCCTCAGCCATATATTTGGCTTCCAAGGAATCCCACAGTTCTTGAGAAGATTCAACATTCTGATAAATGTCAAAGAGAGTATCAGACATACCATTGAGAATTAATCCTCTGCAGATATAGTCATCATTCTCCCATTTGCTTCTGCTCCTCATCTGTTCCATAGTAGCATCATCCCCATGATCTTCAGGAATGGTTGTGGTCAGAACATACACCATATTCATGCTTGACAACAAGAATTGCATCTTCTTTTGCCATCTTCTGAAATCGACACCTTTAAACTTTTCCAGTTTGGAAAAGTTAGCAGCCATATGCCTCATAGCAGCAGCCATTGATTATCACTAAATAGTTTCTATTGATTGTTGGTTTCTTTGTGTCGTTGTGTTCCCAGATCAGGGTAAAGATAATCAATAATCAAGGTACCGGATATTCACTTGAAATCGTGTAATCACTTTCCAATAGAAACTATTCGACCCTATGCCTGGGTTACACGAATATCTCTATGGGATAAGACCAAGTGATGTTCTTGTTTTAGGCACAAATCAAGAACCAAAACGTATTCAAGTGTTTAGGGTTTTCTGTGTGTCTTCATGCAGTTATGATACGACCTCTATTTATAATAGAGTTTACTCAAACCCTAGCCCATGGAATTATGTATAATTAACGGCCCATTAATTATACCATAATAGTAGGAATCAGTGGTTATAGGCTTACTAGCAGGATCAAGCTTACCAGCAGGAACAAGCTTACCAGTAGCAGAATCGTTTGCCTAGCAGCACAATAAATTGTACTAGTGGCAGAATCTATTGCCTAGCAACCCAGCAGCAGTATTATAGTACTAGCAGCAGTATCAATAACACTAGCAACAGAATGTTCTGCTTCCGCAGCACAATGATAATACTAGCAGCAGTAAGAACTGCATCAGCAGTAGTATCATTTATGCTAGCAGCAGAACAACAAACCACTAAATTTGAGTTAGGGTAAACATTGACCTGATGGGTGTACACTCCGTACCTCCAAGCCCATTACCAGGTGTGAATTAATCCCTCAAATGCACTAAATTTTCCAACAATAAGTTGACCGAAGACCAAAAATATACCTAACAAAAATAATTAAATAAACATACTTCACACACAAACAACCTCACACAAGTCGGTCGCATAAGCGACCGATTCCCTCCTTTCTTCCTCACCCGACGCATCCCCTGGTGGTCTGTCTATTCATTTCGACGTGTCGGTAATGGCGACCGATCGATAGTCGACCACCCACTACACCCAACCTTATAGCTTAAAAGTTCAGAGATAATCCTTTTTTTCTTCTTTTTTTTAGAAGCGAAATATGAAAAACTATTACAAAAACTTGAAGAACAAAACGCATCCAAAATGATCGATTGTTTTGAAGACATACACAGAAGCATTATGTATGAAAACAAAACAAACATCAGGCAATAAAACTAGAACAAAATATCCTAGACAAGAACCAACTTTGAGTTTGCAACACATCCACCTCTCTAAACTACTGCTACTTGAACTAAAAGATTCAAAAAACTACAGTTGCCATGATAAACCAATATTCTTGACCACTGAAAACACTTGGGCAATATAAAAATAGTAATGATCAACCAATCTTCTTGACCACTGATTGCTTTGTTTCGTTGTTAATATAACAAAAATAGTCATGTTGTGTGATGCTAATAGGTAAGTTGAAAAATTCGACGATCCTTCATTCAACGAATGTAGACATGGCCAAACGAGGTGATGAATTGATCACGTACTTATGCTGAATGAATAAATGCTTACGAGTTTTTTTTTTTTTTTTTTTTTTTTTTTTTAATGAAACAAATATCCAAACCCGATTGGATAATCATGAAGTACTTAAACAAGCCATGAAACCTCTTCTTGGTTGGTATTTCAAAAAGAGATGATATGTTTGTTTGATTGCTAATGAAGAATCTGAAGATCAATAAAGTATCTTATACGAGTTTGATGTGAATAAATATGTTAGTCGTCACAAGCTTCAAACATACACTATCTAGACTATTCCAAAGTGGATATCAAATTTTGTGTTGTTTGAGCCCCATTGAGAGGCAACACTAAAAAGAAAAATTGAGGATCTCTACTAGACAAAGTATAGTGGGTTTATAAGTTAGCAACCCATTACACAAATGTGTTTCATGAGTTTATTGGACTCAACTAGGAGAACACATTTAAAGTATAAACTATCCATAATGGAGTAGTATACATATATATATGAGGCTAAGCATGCAGCTAGAAAATGCCACATCAATGTCACTTCAATACCACATAAATGCCACTTGGCATTATATTGCCACTTGGCATTTCCTACATTGGCCGAACTTATTTAAAAAAATTTGTCCATGGCTGGGTTCGAACCCTGGACAAATTAAACACATCCAACACTCCAACCACTGGAGCAAGTGTGTTTTTGTGATAGACATTGCAAAATAAATATGCAATGCTTCAATTACATTTCACTTCCAATCCGAAATTCAAACTCTTATCAATACACAAATCATAACTCACTCCTTAATTATCTTCCTAAAATCTCTGAAACTGATTATTTCCTTCCAAAATTATAGAAACTGATTTTAAATTATCCATTATAATTTGTTTTGAATTTCAAATGATCACAAAAATCACGGATCATTTTAAACTCAAAATCTTTTTCAAAACCCTAATGTTTATTAGTATTTATATATTATTATTATTATTAGCATTATCTGATTTCATTGCTATCAGTTTCTTGTGAGCATATGGTAGGAGGCATCTTTGCATTACGTTGATGTGGAGTAAATCGTTTTTAGACACTTAAGGAGCCATTCAACGGTTTATTCGACGGCAACCGTCATTACCATGATCATGATTCCGTTGGTACGTGTTCTAAAAACGCAATTCTAAAATTTAATTTCATACAACGAAGATTTATTAACAAACATTATTTGTATAGATGTATGATGTGCGTGTCGTTGTGTTTAAGTTTTAAAATTTATAAACACGATTTATCCAATTCTCTAATCACACATACGAGCAAGTATACTCGTCCGCGGTAGTAAAGGTGGGTAAGTCGAGATCGTCCCAAGGGAATTAGGGTTTAGGTTTAGTAAAATAAGTTTTAACAAAAAGGGTGTCAATCCAATTTGAAGTAAATTCAAAAGCAAGCAAGGTTCAATCAATCAAAAACAAATATACTTGTGTGTGATTCTATGACCAATTGTTTAGAGTAACCAACCAAGTTGGGTGTAACTTGTAGTGATGCACAACTTAATATGAATGATTCACAATCAATGGTTTTTATCATGAGAAATCATATCTAAGAATTCAATCTCCTAGTTAATTCCTTTCGGCCTTGATTAACTATTACGACAATTCTTTTAAGCTTTTTGTTGTTTGAAAGCATTTCTTATCTTAAGAATTCTTACGAATCCTTTCTGCCTTTTTCGTGATGAAATCGTTTCCAAATCCATTTTAATGAGTAAAGATGGTGTTCGTCACACACCATAATCCATACTAATTCGTGCACTAACTTTTTGGAATAAAAACATAAAGAAAACTCCTTTCAGCCTTTGTTAGTCTTTAAAATTGTTTTTACCAACCAATTAAGCAAGATTAGATTGTATCTCAACAAAGTCATAAAACAAGATATGTTTTCATGCATCACTAAGATAAGATTACTCAACAATTGTCACATCATACACACACAAGTACAACCAAAATCACTCCATAACAATCATAATCAAACACAAGTAATTAACCAAACTTTCATTCATCTTATAGTAAAAGTAAAAGTAGTTCATAATAACTCAACAAGAAATACCTAATCGAGGAATTACAAGAACTAGAATTGTGGAACTATAGCAATCCACACTCCTCCAATCGCCTATGATTACACGTAAACAACTCCACACACGGACACAACTCTTGAGACTCGAACTCAAGGCTTCCTGGACGTTTTCACAGCAACTACAAGCTTTCGGGCAATAATAATAAGTTAGTTAGACTTGGTGTAAGCCTTAACTAGGTTTGCCTTTGGGTTGTCACCTCCCAAAAACTTCTCTCTTTGTAAATTAGCCAAGGGTTTCTTAAATAAGTGAGGAAACCCTTATTCTCCAAGCAAAAACGTCCAATATCAGTAAATAGCCGAGAAATGATAAGCCTCAATGATTAGGGGCTTAACTTCTTCATTAAATGCAACTTTGTAACTCCAGCGTCAGCCAACCGATCGGTTGGAGCTCTCGGTAAGATAATCTTCTCCCATCCGATTCGGATGCGGGCGCCATCCGATCGGATGGGCCACTCTGCCATGCAACTTTATTTCTTCTTTTTCTTTTCTCGTTACGTGCTTGATCCTTCGCTGTACCACTACTTCCTATCATAGAACTTGATCTTTTCTTGATATATAAGCATGGAAATCTTGAACTAATCAAATCCTTGAAGTATCGCGTGGTTTCTTTCTCGTAATTCTCCATATATGCATAATCTCTTCATTTCCTCGTCTTTTCCTCAACTTTTCCTGTACTTGGCTATATTTACTTGCATACATAATTTTTCATCATTTAGCAACAAATACACACAAATATAACCAAATATGATGCACAAAACTAGCAATAACGTGCCTAAAACATGTTAGATTTAAGCGTTATCAATGTCATTGAGTCTGTGATCACAATTGGGGATATTGTCCCAGTTTAGTCTGCTGCTGGTCCTAAAATTTGTAGGACGGTTGTCGTTGAGGATATTGAGTAAGTATACAAATACAATACTAATAGAGATATTAAAATAAATATTATCCACACTTTAAGTGTACTATGTCAACTATTAATTTGTATATTTCCAGGGGAATTTGCTTGGACTGTACATTATGCTCAGTTTCTCGATTTATGTTATGCTTATATCAATATACTTCTATAAAATGGGTGGCACTATAAGAAAGTTTATTTGATGAAGTGCACTTTTAAGTGTTTGATATAATGTATCAGTAAATGTGATAACATTGTTTTGTGTTAAACTATTTGCATGTTAGGACGTGATTCATGAAGCAAGACTTCGAAGGAACGAGGTATGTGTTTCTGTTCTTCTAGCCGTTAAAGATACAAACTACAATGTTGGTGAAGCTGGTATAATAGAAAATAATCAGTTTAAAACTCACCCTTTTCTTGCGAATATTTTAAAGAGTGGAATTTAGCTGGTATAATAGAAAATAATCATTTGCTTCTATATGCTAGGCCCATTGCTGATTATGACATCGAAATAGCGATTATTGATTTTCCATTCAACTAATGTCATCCATGTTACACATGAACTATATTATCACTGATTCAGAGGCCTTTAATTTAGATAGAATGTTTGTAGCTTTTATTATGAATGTTTGTAGCTTTTAATATGTATATGAATAAGTTTTCACGGGTCAGAATTTGTCACCCTTTTCTTGCGAATATTTTAAAGAGTGAAATTTAGCTGGTATAATAGAAAATAATCATTTGCTTCTATATGCTAGGCCCATTGCTGATTATGACATCGAAATACCGATTATTGATTTTCCATTCAACTAATGTCATCCATGTTACACATGAACTATATTATCACTGATTTAGAGGCCTTTAATTTAGATAGAATGTTTGTAGCTTTTATTATGAATGTTCGTAGCTTTTAATATGTATATGAATAAGTTTTCACGGGTCAGAATTTGTCAAACTGCATTGGCCTAATGATGAAGCCAGTTGGAATAAATAAATATTTTCGAGTGTAGTTGTTGTCAGATCCATGCCCAAGCCTAAAGATATTGTATTAAATGCGATTGACTTAGCAGACCGTTTTGTAACAAAATTACAGTCTTTAAATTGTGAGTATTTGCTTCTCTCTATCACCCTGTACATTCACACACCACTTTAGTTTCATTTAGTATAGTCCTTTTGCACACTGTTACTGTGAAATCTTAGATAGCACTTTTTTTTTTCATTATACTAATGTAGGATTTGTTTTTCTTGTATTTTGTTAGGCAAGCCTATGGTTGTGTCTTTTCGAGCCTACTCCATGGATCAGATTATCATGATTCTCAAACAACGATTGATGGTAAGTACCCTTTGTTTTCTTTCTAAAATTGAAGTATCAAATTTAGCAAATGTCAATTACAGGTGACAAACAAGCATTAACGATTTTAAAAAGATCACATGGGAGAAATAAAGATTTCAACTTTGCATTGTTTTTTGTATCTGAAGTTGGTAGTTAGCTTTATAAATTTATTGTCAAGATTCAATGTATCGGTCTTGCAAGTTTCACCCATCCAAATGCAGGTTAGCTACTTATCTAGCTAGCTGCAGTTGGGTGATTCCAAATGATTTTGGAAATGATCAATGCTAATGAATTAATGTTGTTTGCTTCATGATTCATTTATGGTTAACCATTTTCTCCAAAATCTCTTATAGTGAATGTTTTGTTTCATCAGGCACTCCCTTACACTGTCTTCCAGCCACAAGCACTGGAACTCTGTGCACGGGTGAGTACACCAAGCTTTCATTTATCTATTTATCTTTCCTGTTGACAGCAATATAATCATATAAGTCAGTGGTTTTCCTTATCCCTTTAAGACTGTCACTGCAAATATCAGTGACCAGTAAAAGTTTGATTAGCAAATATTAATAAGACACATTTTGATTATTTGCAGAAAGTAGCTACAACATCTGGAGATATGATGAAAGCTCTTGGTATCTGCAGGTTGGCATGTTTTTTAGTTACTTTATAAAGTTAAAAACAACTTACATTCTTATACATAAATATATGATAATACTGGGATGGTGCAGTGATTAATCTTGATCCCTTTTTATATCTCCAGGGGTGCAATTGAAATGTTTGAAACTGAGCTTAGAGAAAACACCTGTACTTCAAATCTGAATTCAATGGTATTTCGTCTACGATATCATTTAAATTCTTTCCATAATGAACTGTATTTGGATTCTGATATTGCTATAATAACTTTTGTAAAATCAGGCATCATCATAGTGCTTATATTTACTTGAATTTGTTGCATGTGAGGGTTGATCATATGGCTATTGCTTTATCAAGGGCTTACAAATCACCAATAGTTGACACTATACAGTCCCTTCCCCAGCATCAACAGGTACCCGTTGTATCTATCATTCAATCACCAGTTACATATTCATGTGCAATCTTAAGACTGATATACCTTTTATTTGAAGTGGACTAATTTTCTATTCTCTCTTTTGGTGTAGATTGTATTATGTTCTGCTGTGAAGCTTTTCCGCAGGGGAAAGAAGGATACAACTATTGGAGAGGTATAGTCAATAATCATATTATCTTTCACGATAAAGTATGATGTTGTAATCTATATTTACCAAGTTTTTAACCAATTTATGTTTATTGAAATAGTTAAACAAGTACTATATTGATCTCTGCAAATCAACTTCGATACCACCTGTTGGAATAATGGAACTTTCATGCATGTGTAGAGTGCTAGGAGACCAGGTAACTTGTGGCACCTTTCTGTTAATTTCCTATCTATCAAACGGCAACTTCGTTCCTACAGAAAATGACCTATCAACTTATGTCATTTTGTAGGGAATCCTCAAACTTGGCCAATCAAGAGACGATAAATTAAGGAGAGTGACTTTGCAGGTAGATGAAGCAGACATCAATTTTGCATTACAGGTACACAAGAAAACTTTTCGCTTTCTAATAGACAAGTCAAAACATCTATGTATTATGAGAATGAGCCCCAAGAAGTTGAATATAAGGTTAGAAACAGTGCCTTTACTGCCTCATACACTTCATATGCTTACAATGTTGTGCAACTAAAAAGCCTTTGATATTCTCTCTTATTGCAGATTATTGCCATCCTATGCACGATCACAGGTTTCAAACTGAGGTGGAAAACAATAGCTTAATTCCCAATGTTGGCATCTCAGGTTTTAGTTTTTCTTCTTATGCATCTTAGTTTTCATTTTTGTACAGCAATTTAACATTACCACATTTTTAAAGTTTCTAAAAGCCTCGAATGAGTAGATGCCATCAACTTTTAAATGATGGTAGAAATGGGTTAATTCATAATACACATGTGTTTTCTATGGGTCATATTTATTATGGGACATGCCCCATTGACCCACAAACACCGTAACTCATAAGTTTTGTGTGTCATTTATGGATACAAAACAATATTATGACAAGAGAATAAGAGCATTGACTAATGATTTGGGAGGTTGAAAATAAACGGTGAGCAACATTTAACCTATTCCGGATAAAGTTTGTACTTTTTACCTTTTTGACCCATTTTTAGATAATACACATCCCAAAAGGGTTGCGCAATAATAGGGCAGTAATCAGAAAGTCGAGACTTACAACAACCCCGACCAAGGGACCACATCATTCAAGAACGTCACCACCTGAACCCACAAACGCAATGCAAAAAGTCGAGGTACGTAAATGCATGCCTTTAGTTTTAGTGTTTATCTGTTACTGAAATATAAACAGATTTTATGTTTTTTAACATGTTAAGACGGGTGAACCCTACAACCTCCATGGTTTTGAATTTATTGAGTGTGAACTCTTAAAAGTAAATCATCCTTATCACTTCTACTTTATCATATAGCCAATCAAAGGAAAAAAAATTGTGGCACCTACATGGCTGAAATCATGTATATTGCTGAAATCGCGTCATTACGTGATTAACTATATTTACGTTATGGTGGAAATTTCGAAGGTCAAGTTATTTAGTGTTGTGAGTAACTGATATAAAAATTTAGTAGTTTCTTAGTTTTGGGCACATCTATGTTCTACATTTTAGTCAAATGGTAACTGTATTGCATTCAGTAGTTACACAAATTGCATATTTTGGTTAGAAATGACAAATATGTTGTAATAGATTGTTAGAACAATATATATATATATATTTTTATTATAATTTATATTTTTTATTTTTAAAAATATTTATGTAAAAATAAAAATTAATAATAATCTATGTATTTTTCCATTACTAATCTTATATTTCTTACTGTTTGCTAGAAGGAATCCATTTGATGTACAAAATGAGGCAACAAGCTCTAAACAACATCCGGTGAGTGGTATTTCTCAAAATTATCTCAGATAAGGAAGAAAAAATGGGACGCTTTTGAAAAGCGCAACATGAAACAAAGATCAAAATATAAACCAAATAAGCTTAAGGCAGACCAAAGAAGATACAAAAGATGACCTTCAGGAAGCAGAAGATGTTACGGATGAAGAGCAAGTGGAAACAATAGATTATGATAATCTGCATTTAGCATATGATCAAGAGAAAACACATAAATTTAATTGTTATATTGCTCTTTGATAAATCTTATTATGTTTATGTCATTGTATAAAGATTTCAATGTTTTGTTTTTTAAATTTTTGGTATGATTGTATGTTTTTATTATGTTTTGTTATTTTCAATATTTGTTTACGTACACTTAATAATATTAATATTATTATGAAGCGAACCCGCCCAATTGGGCGGGTTATGTAGCTAGTATAAGTATATAACCCTACAACACTCACATATCTGCTAACATCCATATCACATTTTTATTACGACATCTATATCACAAATACTTTCTCACTATTATTAAAATGATATGGCATCTGCAAACATCCACTTCACATTTTTCTCACGGCATCTATATCATAAAATACTCTCTCACTATTATTAAAAGGATATAGGATTATAGAAAAGTTGACTAAGAAACAGAAAATAAAAGCTCACTTCTCTTCAACACCTACAGTTGACTAAGAAACAAAACAAACCTTGAAAGAATCATGTGTTTAATCAAGTATGGATATCTTATAATCACCCTTTACATAATTCAATCAACTTCTAGTATATCATAATCTTTCATAACCAAAGAAAACTTATCAGAAATCCCATTAAACTTCCTTAAGTTAGCCAAAAATCCAGAACTAGTGGACTATATGGTGAGTATCAGAAGAACATTGCATGAGAATCCAGAGCTTGGTTATCAAGAATATGAAACTAGCAAACTTATTAGAATATCACTTGTGATTTTCTGAATATCACTTGTGATTTTCTGAATATCACTTGTTGTGATATTCTTAATATCACTTGTGATTTTCATGTTACAAAACATCAGTTGAAAATCACTTGTGATATTCAGAAAATCACTTGTGATTTTCATGTTACAAAACATCAGTTGAAAATCACTTGTGATATTCAGAAAATCACTTGTGATAGTGATATTCTGAATATCACATAATATCACTTGTGATATTCAGAATATCACTTGTGATATTCAGAAACCTATGAAAACATTTGAAAACGGCCGAAAACATTTAAAAACGGACGAAAACGTATGAAAACGGACGAATATGTATGAAAACAGACGAAAACGTATGAATGCGTAAAAACTCGAATGAAAACGGGTGAAAACGTATGAAAAATGAACGAAAATGAAAGAAAACGGATGAAAACATATGAAAACGAACGAAAACGTAAGAAAATGGACGAAAACGTATGAAAACTGACGAAAATGGGCGAAAAATGTAAGAAAACGGACGAAAACTGTATGAAACATAATAACACGTCTGAAAACGGACGAAAACATATGAAAAGTGGACGAAAACAAAAGAAAACGGACGAAAACGTATGAAAACGAACGAAAACGTAAGAAAGTGGACGAAAATGTAAGAAAGCGGACGAAAACGTATGAAAACGGATGAAAACGTATGAAAACGGACGTAAACGGGCGAAAACGTAAGAATACGGACGAAAACATATGAAAACGAACGAAAACATATGAAAACATATGAAAGTGAAGAAAGAAAACGTGAATGTAAAAAAAACGTGAATTGAAAAACAAAAGACAAAAAAATTGTGAATAAATAAGAAAAAAGAAAAGACAAAGAAAAAGGGAAAAAAAAAAACATGAACTTAAGTTTACATATTAAATCTTAGGTTAACCCCCTCCATTAGATCAACCTAGATGGATGATGAGAATTTGTCACTTAGTAAACACCAAAATAATGGTATTTAAAATAAAGCGCCTCAATAGCATTATCTTTAACATATATTTATTTACTTATATTCATTCCTTATTAGATAATGTTAAATCAAGTAGTTGCTCATGTGTCCATTTAGGGGGTGCTTGGTTGCGGTAAAGGGGGTGGGTAATGGGAAAAGAAATGAATAATGATGCTTGGTATGGAGGGGGTAATATAATGATTACACAGTACTGGATAATCAACCATTATAGAGTAAATTAGAAGGTAAGATAATGATTACCCACCATCACCCATTCCTTAATTCCATTCCGATCTCCTATCAAAACCATACCCATTAAACAAGCCCTAAGTTGTCACCATACACAAGTAGAACAACAATGAAGACCACTACAAGAAAATTTAAGAAATAAATGTACATAATTAATAAACAACTATTGAAGAGTGATGATTAGCACTTTTTTTTTAACAATGATTAGCACACTTCACAAATTTATTTACACACTTTAATTTATACTAGTGTTTTGACATTTATACTCTTACATTATTATTTTGATTCATTTTTATCCTTTTAAGGTATAAATGTTAAAACATAATAAATTGAAGTATGCAAATAAATGTTTGGAGTACAACTCAAAATTTAAAACAGATAATTCTCTTTTCGATATATATATTTTTTTTAAACAGATAATGATTACTTTGCTTGCTCCATAGTTCTTGCTAATAAACAAAACAAACCTTGAAGGCTTGAACAAACAGAAAATAAAAGCTAGTTCAAAAAAAAAAAAAAAAAAAAAAGCATCACTTCTCTTCAACAAATACAGTTGACTAAAGAAACAAAACAAACCTTGAAAGAATCATGTGTTTAATCAAGTATGGATATCTTATAATCACCCTTTACATAATTCAATCAACTTCTAGTTTATCAGAATCTTTCATAACCAAAGAAAACTTATCAGAAATCCCATTAAACTTCCTTAAGTTAGCCAAAAAACCAGAACTAGTGGACTATATGGTGAGTATCAGAAGAACATTGCATGAGAATCCAGAGCTTGGTTATCAAGAATATGAAACTAACAAACTTATTAGAAATGAACTTGATAAGTTGGGGATTGAGTATAGATATCCAGTTGCTGTTACTGGTGTTGTTGGTTATGTTGGGAGTGGTGGACCTCCATTTGTTGCTATTAGGGCTGATATGGATGCTTTAGCTATGCAGGTTTGTGTTTTGACCCTTTTGACTTTTGACCATTTTGACATTTATATGTGTTTATTGATAGATTCTTGATATATGACAGTTTATTTCAACTAATATGAAGATTTGACTTTTAACTCTGAATATACTTTTGAAGATTCTTCTTATGTAAACAGTACTATAAGTTGAACTTTCTAATAGAAAATGATGATCTATGTGTTAAGTAAGAATGTTTTTCAACAAGTGAATGAATCAAAAACATGATCTACAATGTCTATCGTGTAAGGTTCTGAAGTATTTTGTATTGTAAAGAAGTAAGTTAAAGAAACAAATGTTACTATGGTGTAAATTAAGTTGTTGCATTCTTTTATTGCGAATCTCGGATTTGTCTATGACTGTTTTTGTGAATTTATATTCAAAGGGTTGCTGAAAGTTAACTGAGGTTTGGTTAAGACAGGAAGGAGTGGAGTGGGAGCACAAAAGTAAGGTTCCAGGGAAAATGCATGCTTGTGGACATGATGCTCATGTTTCGATGCTCCTCGGAGCTGCAAAGATGCTTCAAGATCATCGTCATGATATACGGGTCCGTTTTCATTTCTATTTTAGTATGATCTGAGTTTTGTAGAGAAGTACCAGCCATTCAGATCTTTAGACCAGTCCAATTGTCTGTATATAATGCTACAGCTGGTAGCAGCATAGCTAGAAAATCTATACATGTCCTCCAAGACTCCTTTTTGAAACCATATTTTTGACTTTTGAAAGTCAAAGTTAGAATCAAATGGTATACTTTGATTGATTATATCAGGGAACCGTGATTCTGGTTTTCCAACCAGCCGAAGAAGGAGGTGGCGGAGCAAAGAGAATGTTGGATGAAGGCATACTTAAGAATGTGGATGCCATCTTTGGGCTACATGTATCAGTCAAGTTTCCTATAGGCACAGTTGCCGGGAGACCTGGCCCACTTCTAGCCGCTAGTGGTTTCTTTGACGCGGTAATCAGTGGAAAGGGTGGTCACGCTGCCATTCCCCATCATGCAGTCGACCCTATCGTTGCAGCGTCTAGTATTATAATCAGTCTGCAAAATCTTGTATCTCAAGAAGCTGATCCTCTAGAGTCACAGGTAAATATACGATCCAACTCTTTAATAAATTTTGTCCCCATTTTATCGTTCATATATATTTTATATATATCTAGGAAGCACGGACACACCTAAAATCCCAAAGTGGCAGTGTCGGACACGTGTCAGACACGGACACGCCTCGGACACGCCTTGGACACGTGTCCGACACGCATGTGCCGTGTCCCACGTGCTGTTTGGGCCGGACACGGATTTGGACACGGATCGGACACGGATTTGGACACGGATTTTGAAGTGTTGCTGCGTTTTGTGTGAAATTAAAGATCTGATGTAAAAATGTGAGATCTGATGTAAAAATGTGAGATCTGATGTGGGTTTTGTGTGAAATTAAAGATTGGGTTTATTACCTGAGTTTGATCTCGCCGGAGTTGAGAGCAGTGTGCTTTGAAAGCTTGGTTGGTAGTACTATATAATACTACTTGGTAGGTAGTACCTTTTAAAGAAGATATACTATTATAATGAAAAGGTATATTGGTGTATGAGAGAGATATATACTATTATAATGGAAAAAGGTACAAGTAAAGAACGGATAGGACCAACAGAATAATGCATTAAAATGAACATAATTATTTTGAACACAATTTGATTATTAATAATTAATTACTTTGAAAGATGTATTTTTTTTAGTGTACACTTTACATCAATAATATTAATATTAATAATCATTTTATAGTTTTTAAACAAATACTAAACTTTTTAAATATAATTATAAATGAACATTTTAAATATAAATGTGTGGAGTATAAATATATATAAATATATAAAAAAATTCACGTGTCCACGCCGTGTCCGTGTCCTATATTTTTAGATTTTGTCGTATCGCCGTGTCCGTGTCGGACACCGTGTCCGTGTCCGTGCAACCTATTATTTTTCTGTTTGGTATTGTAACCAAATTTGACAGCATATATTTGCATACAATCATACAACAGTCACACTTTAAAACATAATGCTACAGTTTAAGTTGATGTTACCGAGTCTCCCTTTGTTTTCTTTAGAAATTAGATAACGAGTTGTGCTTACAGGTTGTCACGGTTGCAAAATTTCAAGGAGGTGGCGCCTTCAATGTAATTCCAGATGATGTCACAATTGGCGGAACATTTAGGGCTTTTTCAAAAGAAGGTTTCATCAAACTTAAACGTCGGATCAAAGAGGTTTGTTTTAAAAAAGTTGCGTTTTCATCTAGTCAATGTGTTCCAAGAAAAGGAACACTCTCAATTTTATGGTCAAACAGGTCAATATGCAGCTAGAAAACTGATGCAAATCATTCGAGAGAATTTTCATTTACGAACAAATGGTAATTGAATTATGACAACTTGATGTTTGACCTGATAAGTCTTAGCATATTGTACTTGTACTTAATTTACAGAAATTTGATGTAAGACCTCAAAAGGGAAACGAGGTTACCATATTTCTTTGTGTTTGCTGATTCCATAATGTTGTGAAGAGATTTTCAGGTTATCACATCACAGGCTGGCGTTCATAGATGTAATGCAAGTGTTGACTTCAATGAAAGCGAAAAACCTATGTTTCCTCCCTTGGTCAACGACAAGGATTTACATGGGCACTTTCAAAGAGTTTCTAGTGACATGTTTTTGGGTGCTAAGAATATCTTAGATGCTACGCCGGTAATGGGTGCAGAAGATTTTGCATTTTTTGCAGAAGCAATTCCTGGCTACTTTTTCTTCATCGGGATGCAAAATGAGAGTGGTGAAAAACTTGCGTCGGGGCATTCTCGTTATTATAGGGTGAACGAAGATGTCTTGCCATATGGTGCTGCCTTTCATGCATCATTAGTTACAAGGTATCTTTTAGAACATGAAGTTGGAAGTAATACAGAAAATGTAGGTTTTCACATGGAATCTTGATCTTAAAGGTAACATTGTGGTGAATCATGGAAGTGAGTTTTTATTTATCATTTGAGATATTTTTGGTATGGGATGGCTTATTTAAAACTATTATTGTATGAAAAGCACTAACATGAACTTTAATGGGTCCAAATGGGCAAGACACGAGTCAATTGGTCTGTAGGATACTGATATGGCCTAAGTGGCGCCTGCACACATGTCGTATGTAATAGGCATAAAAAGTTCATCCTACAACAGTTTAGTATAGTTTTAACTTTGGTCAATTGCATATAGTACTGATGAACACCTTCAACCTCTAGACATTCTTGGACGCTCTATAACTGTCAAAACACTCTATCCAGCAATTCATTATCAGCGAGCCTACCTAATTATCGGTCAAATTTAACAAGTTTGTGGATCTTAAAACAAATAACAATCTGTCCGGCAAAACTTCTTCATCTATCTATTGGTTCCGTTGATAGATTTAGTGCTTACAAAAGTTGTTAATAGGTCTTCTATCTTTTTTGACTATCGTATGGCATGAAAGTTTCAAAATATCTCCAGTTTCAAAAGTTGTTAACATGTCTTTTACACTGAATTCTTATGTTATTGACTTTGTGGCGCAACATTTCTCGAATGGTTGTTGTAATCAGTCATGGAAATGCGTCCATCTTTTAAGCCAATTGGTGGTGCCATTCCGACCCAGGTTGTATCTGTTCAAAACTGTTGAATGAGAGAAACCACAAAAGGTTTTTAGATAAATTTAGACTATTTTCACATATTGTTTAGTACTCTTCCTTCAGATGGAGGGATGTTGTCATATCTCCCAAACAAAATGATTAGACCCTCATTTTGTATCAGCGTGCTCACCTGTACTCGAAACTGTAACATTGCGGACAGCAGAGTAAAACTGTGGCAGAGTGTGTCATTCCATTCCGAATGCATGGTGTGTGTCTTAACCATTATGCGCTATACAAGTTTATCATTGTTCTTTTAGATTAATCAACTAGCTTTATCCAATGACTTTTGACATGTGGTCATAGAAAACTTGGAATAATCTATATGAATTAAGATAATTTATATATCAAAAGTTTCCTACATATCAATGAATCAATCTTAATCACTAGTATTTTAGTATTAAACAACAAACGCACTTTCACCTTAATTTTTTCCAAGATTAACACAGAGTATCTTTTAACCGTTAATCATTAAAATTACAAAAGAACAATTACAAAACATGTGATTTTCACTATAATCACATGTGATTTTTGCAGGAATCACATGTGATTCACATAGAAACACATGTGATTCTTTTTTCCATGAAGTACAAGTGTTTAATATGCTAGAACAAAAAGTAAAAATCCTTGTAACACACTTGTAGAAATTCCATATATTGGAATAAAGAATCTTTGTAACACACTTGCAGAAGTTCAAACAAAACATGTAACAAAATCCTAATGTACCAAAACACTTTACCAAAAGTTCAAAAAAAAAAAAATGAAAAATGCTAATGATGGTAAAATTTGAAATTCAAGAAGCGTTTGTCGCTTGTTTAGCAGCATCAATTCTTTCTAGTTTTTCAATATACTTTGGATTCAACGGACATGTTGTATTGGTGTGCTTGTTAGTATTCTCTCCACAGCATCCACATTTCCTTTTCGGCTTAGATCTTTCTTCAAGTGTCATTTCTCTTCCACTCTTTCTACGTGCTTCTTTAGACCAACCTTTGTTTGAAGTTTTGGTTGGATTTTTTACCACCTTTTTTCAGGTTTCTCAACTGCATATATATCCTCAACCACATTCTCAATTTCTTTTTTCCGCGAAAGAGGTTTAGGCGCTTCATCCTCAATTTCTTTCTTGATTGATTTCAATTGTTCCACAAACTTTCCTAACTTGCCTTCATCTTTACTCAACAAATATAAACACTCGTCTACCACGAAAGTAGCCTCATTTGTTAATTTTTCAATTGGTTCATTTTTTTCTCCATACCTATTTGTCTTTCTTCTCAATGCAGGTGATATTATGTCCCTCCTCCAACGCCTCAAAATGTACTTTTCCGGGATCATTTGAACATCACGGTTCTTCAAAGCACATAATATGTGTCGACATAAAAATTCAAATCGAAGAAAATGCCTACAAGTACATTCCACTGACCCGTCTTCAAGAGAACGCAGAACCTTTTTGCAGAACAGAGAGGAAAGAAAATTAAAACTTTATTAATGCTGGAATCACATGTGATTTATTATATCAGATGATAACAGCTAAAAAACATTTAATAATTTCAAGTAAATTTACCTTGTATTCTGCTACTTTTTCACATTCCTGCACCTGTTCTTCTCCTTTTTCTTTATAAAGTGTCCTATAAGCAGCCGCATTCCTATCTCTAACCCTAAGCATCTCACAACCCTCTTCCGTTTTAAACTCTTCTATTGTGCAAGACCAACAAGCTTCTTTTATTTCCTTTTTCTTGTATATACTTTAGATGCATGACGTTCCATATTTATCTCTGTCGAAAGTTTTGGAGCTGAGTCAAATGTGTTAAAGTCCAATTTTTCTTGCCTATACCTTTGCCTCTCGATTGCTGATTCGAAGCACATCATGAAATTAACCAATGTTGACCCGTGATTTGTGAAATTTTTGAAGAAAGCGTTTTCACTCTCAGACCTTGAAGTAGTTCTCATCAATCCAAACAATGGTGAGTCAATAAAATACGCTGGTAGCCACATTTCTCGAAGTCTAAACATCTTTTTCATCCATTTGTGGTCTTTCAATCCAAAATCTTCAATCAATTTTGTCCATTTTTCTTCAAACTCCAATGGTTCCATGAACATTTTCCACACAATCTTGTTCAAACGCTTTTTGAAATCAGTTTCATTATAGATTTTTTTACAAATCTGTAAACAAATTTCATGTTATTCATGATATAAACAAAAGTGAATCACATGTGATTCTATATGAATCACATGTGATTCAAGTGATAAATCATAAACAAATTTTAAAATAGTATATGAATTAACATACTTTTGCTGGAATTTTTTGAGTGATATGCCACATGCATAGTCTGTGTTTGGATTCAGCAAAAACTGCTTCAATTGCTAACTTCATGGCTCCATCTTGATCCGTTACAATCATTTTTGGTTGTTTTTCATGTACACTCATGAATGATTTTAATAGCCATGTGTAAGCTTCTTCATCTTCTTTTAGAAGCATTCCCGCACCGAGAGTCACACGCTTTCTGTGATTATCTATCCCAGTGAATGGAACAAACACCATGTAGTACCTGAATATCACAAGTTTCACACAAAAATCTCAAAAAGAATCACATGTTATTTTGTTAGAATCACATGTAATTCATGAATGTGTTAAATTTTAATAAAGGTATAACAACTTTGAATACAGACTTACTTGTTAGTTCTGAATGTAGCATCAAATGATACTATATCTCCAAACTCCTTGTAGCTGCATTTGGCAACTTCATCCACCCAAAACATGGCAACCAACTCACTATTTTCAACCTTATAATGAAATGTAAAGTTCGGCACATACTTCTGTCGGTTTTCCATTTTGTCTAATAGCATTTGCGCATCGTATTCACCTATGAATGCATTTATATCCTTTTGTTGATTCTTAAAATCAGCACTTGTGCCATGAACATATTGAGTGCCACCTTTCATGCTGCAGTATAAATGGTGTGCCCTTGTTGCACCAAGTTTGAAGGTTGAAGCTTTGACAACGAACCTTTTTTCCACTTGAGTCATCTTCCTTTGTTTCTTTGTTAGATGCTTATACTCTTTCGGAATCATTAAATGATTGTGCTCAGCAATGAATTTAGTTACTTCATACTCTCCAAAAATAGGATCCAAAGTGATAAATATTCGTGTCATACAACCTGTTATCCGTTGTCTTGTATTTCTGACATGTTTATCACTCTTTTCCTATGTAGTTAATCTCGCCGAGATATCAGATATCGCGACTAGAAATTATATCGGATCAAAATATCGCCCCAAAATCTCGGATCCAATAATATCGGCGAGATTTTCCGAAATTTTCCCGATATTTTAAAATCGGCGATATATTCGATATTTTGGCGATATTTTGAGAACTACAAATTTTCCTGTGTTTTTTTCAGCCCAATTAACATAATAAAAGCCCAATTTTAACCCAACTTTAATACAATTAAAACCCTAATTAACTTCTTCCTTAATCAACCATTCAGGTAATTAAATACTTCTTTTCTTCTTGATTTTATTAATTGATGATATTAATTGACCTTGTTTTGTGGTTTCTTAATGGAATATATTACTTGTTACTAGCCTACTCAATTTTTAACTTCTGTGATACTTGCCTACTGAAATTTATGAATGGCTACTGTCAATTTTGTGATTACTACTGATTTTAAATGGCTACTGAAATTTATGAATGGCTACTGTTATGTTTTTTGTTCAAGCTTTTGTGATTTTAATTTTATGCTATGAAATACTTTTATGCTCTATTATGGTGAACCATTGGATTTTAAATACTAGTACTATCTAATCACTTTTATGCTATGTTTTTTGTTTAATATTTTATGATTTTAATATATATATATATATATATATAGTGTTGTATTCTATGCAGTACCAATATTAGATGCAGTACTTTACAGTACTATTAAAATGAATCTAGGCCATTAGATGAGTTTGATCAAAGGTTAAGATAAAAGTGACAAAATTGCAATTAAACGAAAGATAAAGGTTTCTTTTTCAATTAAACAAAAGGCTGAAAGGGTAATATTGGTACTACACTTTATAAAATATTTAAACCGTATTATAATTCCAGATCTCTCTCCCAGATCTAAATAATTTTCAGTTTTCTCTCTTTCTTCCTCACCACAAACCCTAGCCGCAACCTCCTAATCACCACAACTAGATGTCGCAAATCCAAGTAACCAACAACGAAACCACCAGATCTTGTCGCAAAATTATAAAAAAAAAATTGATTCACAATCATTATTTATAATAACTCGACGTTAGTGCCACGATGAGATTTATCCAATATAATCAACCCAAGCAATTCGACGAAGAAAACATGTACGTTAATTTTATTACTTCTTATTTTTTATTTTTTTGGTTTCTATTGATGGTGTGTTGAATTAGGTGATTCAACAATAATAAATCTACTTTATAGATTCATGTGATTACAGTCATGAAGTTTTGAAAACTAACAAAGAAAGGTGTTTGTTCATTTTTTATTACCTTCTGTCGACATTTAAAAGTTTTTTTTTTCAGTTTTTATTATCTTCTTTTTGTTTATTAATCGTTTTTTATTTTGATTTTGTCTCAAATGGTTGATTAAAGTTGTTTATGATTTTTGTTTCAAAACTATTAGTTAATAAATAATATTTTTAAATCACTTTAATTAGATATTTGATATACAGAGTAGTTGTTTGGATATAATTGTGTAAGTTGAGATATTAAATCCTAGATATGAATATTTGATATAGTTAAAATCTGACGTATGATAACAAAGGCAATAAGACTGATCAAAACTTGTTGGTTAGTAAGTGACTCAATGTTAGCTTAGTTTTATATTAACTTATTTATATTACATCTGAATCATATTTGGTATTGGTATTGTGCATGCATAAGTATGATATTTGGTATTGGCTATTGTGTAATAGTATATCATATGCTTAATTTGCAACTGATTTGGTGTTGGCATTCTCCGGAGTGGTTATAATCGTTAGCTAATTTGCAACCGGTTTGCATAATTTGATATAAGCAAATGCAAAGGGTGCATATATGTTTTATGGCTAGTAAAAATTCAATGAAAGGTTTATGCATATATGTTGTTTTAAGGTTGATATAAAGTCTAAGAATGAGGTATGCATATGTGTTTTAACTGGAATAGTCTATCAATAAGTTAAGTGTGCAAAGGTGCTTACAAGCTTGTTCGTCTCCGTTAAGTGGTTAGCACATAGCTGTTCTTTTTAGATTGGAGCAATGTGTTAAGGTCGTGCATATGTGTTTAACTGGAATAGTTTGTCACTAAGTTAAGGTCGTGCATATGTGTTTTAAGATTGATATAAAGTCAAAAAAATGAGGTATGGATATGTGTTTCCTATTTATTTATAATAAAAATAAATAATACTAGTAATTGTTTATAATCTCAAGTATTAAACAAGGAAACATGTATGCATTAATGCATATGTGTTAAGGCTCATATAAAATCAATAAAATATGTATGCGTATATGTTTTAATTTTTCCATATGTGTATACATTGTGCATACGTTGTTTGCTCATTCTTCATAATAAAAAATAATAATAATTGTTTGTAATTTCAGGTATCTAAAGGACACAAGTGTTGATTATGATAAAAATGTCAAGACACAAGTGTAAAATGAGATACGAAAGAGTGTGCACATGTTCTTGAAAGAGTGCGCACATGTCTTGAAAGAGTGTACTCATGTTTTTGAATGACACAAGTGTTGATAATGATAAAAATGTCAAGACACAAGTGTAAAATGAGATACGAAAGAGTGTGCACATGTTCTTGGAAGAGTGCACACATGTCTTGAAAGAGTGCACTCATGTTTTTGAATGACGTCATTTGTAATTTATTTGAATTTCATTTGATATCAAACTTTTGTGTATACTATTTATCTTTTTGGTTGTTTATAAATTTAGAGGTTACATATATATGTTTATATTTTTTTGTTATAAATTTCGAAGATGAAAGAATGTATACTAGAAACATATGTGTAATTACTATTTTAAGCAAAACAAGTTTAATGTCTAAATGATTGTATGTAAAAAAAATATATGTAAATTTACAATATTTAAAAAAAACACACATGCACCTCATATTTTCAGAAAAGCATGTATGCTATTTAAAAAAAAAAAAAAAAAAAAAAAAAAAAAAAAAAATCCGAAAATCAAGGGACATAAAAGACGTTTTTTATTTAAAAAAAATCAAAAAAATATATATATATATATGTTTTACTATTATGCCCTTTTGAATTAAATAAAAATATTTAATAATACTAAATTCTCATTGACCTAAATGAGTACTGTAAAGTACTGCATCTAATTATAGTACTGCATAGAACGCACCCCCCTATATATATATATATATATACATACTACCTTATAATGTATTTACGACATCTATATTTAGAAGTCTTAAAATTTTTAAGACCAAAAACATTTCTTTATTTAGTAAATGGTGTTCAATACAAAATGGTCTACATTTAGTAGATGTTAAGTGACTTTATGATATGATTAATACAAAATGGTCAAATGCGTTTAGTAAATGTTAATAGACTTTATGATATGATTAATACAAAGATACAAAATGGTCAATACGTCTTGTAACTGCTCATTCATAAAAATTAAATATCTTGTAACTACCCATTTAAAAAAAGTAAATATCTTACAATAGCCCATTAATTAATTTGTAACCTGTCAGTAACTTGTAACAGCACAAGGGATATAAAATCCCCCTACCCACAAACAAAACAATCTACACTACTCACGTCAATTCCCCAACTCACGAACAGTCAACAACGAAAAACAATAACCACTCACCAACAACAAATCCATCTAACCTAAAACCCGTCACCACCTCATCACGTCAACAATAACAATCGACATCACCATACATCTACAACTGATCGAAACTAAATGAAATGAAATAAATCTCAGTTCTTTTTTCGTGTAATACAAATAAATCAAGATCTCTTAAAGATCAACAACACGAATGAAAACAATCATCATAGATCTTAACAAGAATCGAACCAAAATGAAATCTCATATGAGATTTGAAGAACCTTAAAGAATTTCACATAAACGAAATAACCATCTCTTCATAGATCTTGTTGAAGATAAACCTCCTTTCAATATCCGAATATAAAGAAAGAATTATAACAACTTTGTTAAATTCTCTCTTTGTTTCGATTAAGAGACAAACAAAACACAATCAAATCATAACCTTACCCGAGACCCGTTTTGGATCTTGTAGCCAAACCGTCTCACGAATCGAGCATAAAAGTGAAGTATTAATGATTTGAGGTCTCTTGTGTGTTGTCTTTAATATTCGAACCGCATGGGGTATAAGGGTTTGGTTATTTTTTGTTTCGTCCGGTTAATGACAGAGATTAAAAGGTTGTGGTTGTTTGTGTTTGTGATAATTAATTGAAGGGCAGAGGGAGATGGATTTGGTGTAGCGTTTGTATGTACTGAAATGAGAGAGAAGACAATGGGGGCAGATGGTTTGATGTGTGTTTTAGGGTTAAGTAAAATGAAACGCGTGGGATTCGGGTATATCTCTTATACCGGATTTTTTGTGGTGATTTGTTTGGACCGGGTTCACAAACGGGCTGGTTGGGCCGAATTTATGTTTTTTGATGACACCAGCCCAATAGTGATGGAATTGATATTTTTGGCTGCAAATGTTATAACCAATAATTAGTGGCTTTTAGGCACTAATTTGATAATTCAAAATTTTGGTATAGTATTTTGGCTATTGAAATGACAATGGGTATTATTATTTCACGTGGTTATATGCTATTGAAAAGATTGGGAAAAACCATTACGGAAAGGGTTACCACCATATTTAGTTTGTTGCGGCTTCATAATAGTCTTGGTTAGTTTTGCATGATCTAACAGTTTTGTTGTAGTGGCTTTGTGTTGTTTTATAAACTGTCGCTATGAACTCCGCCGTGAACAGCGGTGAACCACTGCCATGAAAGTGGTGTTAGTTGTGTGGATCTTTCGAGATCTGCTTGAGACTGTGTCTAAAGGTTGTAATATGTGGCCAGAATAGTTTGTGTTTTGGATATCTATTTGCCGGAAACATTTGATTTTAGATTTGTGGCCATTTTACTTTAAAAACCACCACTCTTTGGTGAATAAATAAAATAATATATTATTTGGCTATGATGCTTCTAATAAAAAAAATGATTCACATTTCGGTGGAGAAAACGCGAGATGGAAAGTTACTAATTGCAATGTTCTTTAGTTTAAAATTCTAAAACCATGGCGTCTACTGAGCCAAAATGAAAAAAAAAAATTATTAGCTTATTTTTTTTAAATGAGACCAAAGAATTGTTGACTGGACAAGGCTTATCGATTAAAAGCTTAGAAAAAATATTTGGTTTAATGTGTGAAATGTTGGTAAATTTTAATGCATAAATTGTAAGAATTGTGTTGGTGACATAAATGATCAATCCAAACTCTTACGATATAAAAACGTAAACTTGATATAGAAAATGGTGCACATATACAAAAACAAATAAAAGTGATACAATGTAACCATTCAAAAAATTATCAGATGCACCTATTATTTACTATAAAGCAAACTGAACAACTTTGACCACACGCCTTTATAATATTACCGACTATTGTCTTTATATTGCAGATTTGTATTTGCATCACTCTCGTACCCTACTATTTTTATATGAAATAGTTTGTTATTGCTTAAAGTTATTCCTACTTAAAACTATCATCATCTATAAAGTTATTGTCACGAAATATATATAATCATGAAACATTGCACACCAGGAATTTTAGTTTCAGGGTACCCGCCGCCGCAACGCGTGGGTACCCTGCTAGCATATATATATATATATATATATATATATATATATATATATATATATATATATATATACATATATATATATATATATATATATATATATATCCGATATCTCAACGATATCTCACCGCGAAAACCGCTATTTCAAATATCAGACATTGAACGATACGAGATTTTTTACCGAGATAACTACATAGCTCTTTTCTAGATCCAATATGTTTATATTTATGTTTTTTGGAAGCCCTTCCCTATTACACATAATGTACTTACTTTTTACCAAACCACTTCTTGTATTTTTTTGTGCCGATTTTTTAACTTCAAAGCTTGCTATTTCAGCATATTTGTTGTACATTTCAATACATTCCTCTATCGTATTAAACTTTTTCCCCTCAACGGGTAAATAAATATCGTCAACAACAGGTTCCCAATAAATTGATCCTCCAGGAGTTTCTTCATGTGTGTATAAAGTTGGTCTTGGTGTCATCACAGAATCTGTTTTACAGAATCACATGTGATTTTGTTAAAAAAAATATAGTGATTTACATAAGTAGGATCACACACTATTTATTTAAGAGCAGAATACATGTGATTTCTATTACCTTAAAACCCTAAAAATCTAAATAAGCAACAAAATAAGCTGAATAACATGTGATTTACCTTAAACCCCTAAAAACTAGCTGAATCACATGTGATTTACCATAAAAACCTAAAAATCTAAATAAGAAACAAATTAAGCTGAATCATATGTGATTTACCTTGAATAACAGCTATATTTTCTTCCATAATTTCAGCATCCATAATCTCATCTAGATTTTCAGAAACCACAAGTTGAACATCAACTAAATCAAAGACAACCACATGATTTTCATCGGCCGCAACTTGAACATCAACTAAAGTTGTTTCGCTTAACTGATTACTATCCATTTGATGATGGTGGATTGACGGTGATGACGGCGGTTGAAGGTGATGACGGCGGATTGAAGGTGATGACGGCGGATTGAAGGTGGTGACGGCGGTTTGAAGGTGGTGACAGCGGATTGAAGGTGGTTATCGGTGGTGATGGGTGGTGGATTGAGAGTGTTTTTGTGTGTGTGTGTTTTGCCCTAATTTTTTTGGGGGAAAAAACAAAGTTTTTTTTTTTTTCTTTTTTTTTTTTAATTGTTTTTTTTGCCCTTCAAGTGTAAATACATGATTTGATCTCAGCCTTTGGATCAAATTGGATTGCATGGATGGAATTGGTTTAATGATTCTATGACAAATGGTGGTTCTTTAAGGATCTCAACTCCGGTGCACATATAGTAGATGATACACATAAAAAAGAGCATTCTGAAACGTATCTTTAATAATTTTGAATTGAATCATTTGCGTATAATAATAACAATGACCTTCAAACTCACCACATAAACTTTATTTTTTCACATCAAATCTAAAACATAGATAAAAGAACCTATTTCACCCAAACCTCGCAATCTAAACCAAACGGCTCTAGACAGGTTTATATAAAAACGTGATAACTTGCACTTTAATGTTAGTCTAAACAAAACCTTGTAACACTTCATGAGTCTACTTTGGGTCACTTCCAAAATTGTTAGCTCTAATGGATAACAAAAATACGTACATGTTGCTACTTTTTCATATAAACCCCGCCTAGATTTTAAGGTCTAATTTCACCACTGCAGTATAAACGGACAATTGCACAATCTATTTTCTTTTGTGATCCTCGATTAAAGATCAGTACGATCACTTCCATGCATATTTCAAATACGAGTCACTTATAAACACCTAGCATATGATTCATAGCATGTATAGCATCAACCTTAAACCTGTTTCGACTCGTCACAGACCCAGATTGACAAACATGAGACATCTTAAAATGCCGATTATTTGAAAATCAGTGACTACAATTCCAACAATCATGTGTAACTTTAGAAAATTGATTCTGCAATATGCTATCTAACATATATGAAAGAGCTTTCTAATTTCTACATCTTGCTGGTAAAGTGGTAAATGAATCTAGTCTGTCAAAGGCCTGATCGGTTTTCTACAAAATTGATATATTAAAACAAACAGGGCAGGTCAAAAAAAAACTTAATAAAAATGGCACCTGACAAGAAGACTTTGAAGTCATGGGGTTCCTGCCAATGACTGATTTGTTGTCGATAATTCAAAATATGAGTTCATGAAACTTGAAAGTTTCTTTCAAATCTCTCTATATAAAAATAAATAAATAAATAAATAAATAATATTAAAAAAAAAATCCCATAAAACCAACCATTACAGTATTACACATACACATCAAAAAATGAATCTCAAGACAAAGCAGCCATAAGCTTTAATTAAACAAGTAATTCATGATAACCATTCAATATCACAGACATCCAACGTCAACATACTTTAGAGTGAAATACCTGATAAGGTTTGGTGAACAGAACAAAATTTAACGAAACAAAAAACTAGACAAGTCTTCTAAGCAAACCATCAAGACATATCATGCTTATTTCTCTGATGAGTTTGGACCCCTCTTCTTTCCGAAACCAACAACTGGAACAAGTAAAAAAAGCATATATTAGAAACTTTAACCACATATACAATAGACTAACACAATTTAGCTGAACAAATAAAAAAGTAATACATGAAAACAAACAACAGTCTTGAGACGACTCATTGTAACACAATATCGCAAATGAACTGAAGTATTCAAAAATGGGTCAAGGTATATGTTTCACAAAGCAGCTCCTAACCATCTTATTTCACATTCGTGGTCCTCAACATTCAGATACTTTCCAGTCTTTAATATAAGCAAATCACATTATACGAGTAAGAAAACACATACAGACTAATATCAGATACGCTAGTTAATTTCTATTTGTCTTAACCGTGATCATAAATTAACTTAGTAGCCAAGCAGTTCAGAAGAATACATCAAAATATCATTATCACAAGAAAATCAAAACATGGCTTAATAATGTAAGAAAACGGGTTATAACTGCTTTATTACATCTTGGTCAACCAGTAAGGCCCTTAAGGGTGCTTAAAGAAGGTTAAACAGACTAAGCATGTGTGCCTAAATAACTTATTCATCTGGTAAAGCTTATTTAGAAAACTTGCAGTTTATTAAAAAATGCATCTCACATAAATCAAACAGTAAATACTAATTCAACTTCTAGTAAGGCTTCTTAAGAAAACCTTGGGAGTTTATTTGGTTCAACTCAAACTTCATAAGACCAAATTACCAGATTATATATAGATGTTTAAGCTTATTATTAACAAGCACATAAACTACAATACAAGCTGGATTCAATCGGCTTACAAAATATTAACAGAACTAAGTAGGCTAATAAGCCCAAAAATAAGCTTAAACAAACAATCCATATATCAGCTACAACCTAAGAAACTTTTTTCTAAAAAGCAAAAGCTTATTTGGTTCAACCCATACTTAATAAGCCCATTTTTCAGCTTATATTCAGATGTTTAAGCTTATTATTAAGAAGCTTATAAACTACAATACTAGCTGGATTCAATCGGCTTACAAAATATAAGCAGAACCAAGTAGGCTAATAAGCTTAAACAAACAAACCATATATCAACAACAAGCTAATTAACCTTTTACTAAACAAAACAAGCTATTTCAATATAAAGTAAGAAAAAAAGAAGGAAGCTAAAGTTACCAGCAGTGACGAAACGGCGGTTGTACTGGATACGCTTGTGAGCACGTCCACGAGGCTGCTTCTTCTTGTCTTGCTTAGCGACCTTTGGGGTCTGTCCTCTCACCTTACCGGCACGAGCCAAAGAACCGTGAACCTTTCCTGTTTAACCAAATACAAATATATAAAACATTAGTAAAACAATCAAACTCAGAGGAAAATGAAACCTATTGATGAAAATGTAAAGCATACCCATGGTGTTGTTTTGGAGTTGCTAGTCTTCTTCTTTCCGGCTGGATAGATGGATGGATCTAGAGCACAAGCAGCAGTTGGTTCTAAGTTTAGGGTTAGGGTTTGTAGTCATGTATATATATTGGGTTATTTGGGCCTTTTCATTTTGTTTTTTTTTGTTTTCATGTTAAATGGGCTTCTGTAATGCTATTTTAACTTCTTTGAGCAGTTTGGGCCAAAACATGGTGCTAGAGCAAGTCTTACCAATATACTCGTAACTTATTTTTTTAAAAATGATACAAGATTTATTTTTGGACTTTCTAACAATAAAATAATAAGCTTTGTGAGAGATGGCATTCTTCGAGTCATTAATTTTAAGCAAGGTTATAAATAGCGCGAGTCTTGGCGTGGCGGCATGACCAAGCATCACGCCTTAGCGGCTAAAGCGAATCTTTTGCGTTTATAAGACGTGGCATAAAGCGGCACAAAATATAAAAATATTTATATATTTATATCATATTTCATGTATATCGAGATTACAAAAAGACGTGGCATAATGCGGCATAAGGCGTGGCGTGACGGTATGACCTAGCCTCATCCCTTTGCGGGACCTTTGCGAGGCCTTTGCACACCTTTTAAAACCATGATTTTAAAACTTGAGGACCTCAAGTCACATACAAAAAAAAACTATGAACTTCGATGATAAATAAAAGAGCAAATTCTCAAAAAGGACAAAAATTTGACTTTTTTCAAAAAAAGGTACCAAAATAATACCCATTCCCTAAATGGTCATGTGCGAATGTGCGACTCCACTAATTTGTTGATACGTGTCCATACAAGAAGTACAATCCCAATCATTTGTTGGCCCACATCCCCGACCATTAGCACAATCCCCGACCAAGCAGATGTGCGAACGACGGTGTGCGAATTCCGGCTAATGTGCGAACGGTAAACATCAAAACATCACAGATCCACAGATCCATATACACAAACACAAACATATACATATCCATATACATATACACAGATCCATATCCAAACCCACATATCCATATACACAAACACAAACATATACATATCCAGATCCATAGATCGTCACCACACAAAAACATCAAAACATCACAGATCCCATCTCCGGTAAACCTCCGACAAGCCATGGCAGCACCACCACCACCATCGAAACATCAACATCGACACCACCATCCAAACACCACCATTCTATGGATGAAAGTTAATAGCAAGTTACTAACGCAAGATAGAATGATGAAATGGAGTACAAATAATTTTTGGGTCCCCTTTGTAATGTCTGCAATGATTCTCATTACCATCTGTTCTTTAAATGTGAGTTTTCTAGTAAGATTTGGGAGAGTATGAAGGATGAATTGAATGTTAAAATACTGCCATTGGACTGGATTGATATAGTAGCAGTAATAGCAGCTTCCCCTTGCAATAATGTTATGAGAAGTGTTTTGAAAAGATTGGCGTTTGCTACTACAATTTATTATATCTGGAAATAAAGAAATGCAATACTACTTGCTAATGAAAAGTGTTGGTGTTGTTCGATGGGGTAAAGTGTTAGGTGTTGTTTGTGTATATGTTTGTGTTTGGTTTTTGGATGAAGATCTGGGTTTTTTTTATGAAGATCTGGGTTTTATTCATTCGCACATTCACACATACGTCGTTCGCACATTTGTTTATAAAAGTCAAACGGCGCGTGGGGTACAATTGATAGTGATTGTACTTGCAAATGATTGGTGTTGTACTTTTTGTCTGGACACGTGTCAACAAATTAGTGGAGTCGCACATTCGGACATGACCATTTAGGGAATAAGTATTATTTTTGTATATTTTTTAAAAAAAAAGTCAAAATTTTGTCCTTTTTTGAGAATTAACTATAAATAAAAAGTTGTTTTCAAGCTATCATTGGACATACTGATATTCTCTATTTCTCTTAAAAAGTTTATAGTTGTAGACCCAAGTAACATGGCAGGAAGGACCAAAAAAGTTATAAGAAACTATGTCCAAGTGAGTGGTCTTGTGCGCATCTAGTCACAAAACTCTGTCGTTACAAGGGTCAAGGAGAGAACATTGTTTCATATGTAACAATACCTTGGACATCAACACCTTGTTTACAGTGTTCGGCAGCCAGTGTATTTGATGTACCTATCGCAGGATCTACTTGGTCATACAACATAAAACCTCACATCTCGCAAACGTAACATATGTTGCACGGTCATGCTCTCTTAATAAACATTTCTCGTGATTTACAACATCTATTTTATTTTTTAATTTTAATGCTAACTTGACCTTTGAAACGTTGACTAGAAATCCATTTTCATGATATTTTGGTGAGAAATTAATGAGTTGGGAGACACACCTGGTTTCTTAGTATTCTTGGCAATCATCAACATTCCTTGTATACCTTGAGCATAGACGTCTTATTGTTAGAAAAGTTAATAGGATCTCCCCCAAAGGACAAAGGGTGATCTGGATCCACTGGTTTATGTTCTTTAAATGAATATAAAACCGCAAATATAACATGCATATTTGATTTTGGTTGATTTGGGTTTAGATATTATAACCATAAACCAAATCTGAACCATTTAAAATCTATGTAAACCATGTTATACTTACAATGTCTCCAAATTAGACAACGCTTCCTGGTTCAACGATATCACTCGTGTAACAAACTTACACCTCAGTTACCACTTGTTTAGCAAATTTGGTCTCTGTTCATGTGTCTGACATTGTAGTAATTAAAATAGTTTGTTTTGCTTTTCTATGTTATAAGAGAACTAGCTAACGTTTTACGTTATCCAAATGTGTTATAACCAAAAGTGATGTTACTAAACATAATACAAAAGCATGCTCACTCATAACATGGTGCAGTGTCTGTTGGAGTTTGTGGATAAATATTAATAGTCGTATGTCTAGTATCGAACCCGAGACCTCGGGATTGCACACAATACAAACGAGAATAAAAGTATAATAATTATATATGTTAAATGTTGTGTATATATAATTATTTAAACACTTAACGGAGTTAACGGTCGTTAGTACTTAACCGTATGGACTAACTATCGTTAAAGGTAAACGAGAAGGACTAATACGAAAATAGATGCCAAGAAGGATCCGGAAGATCCTCTTGGATCCCATAGGCCGGTCGACATTAGGGTTGGGGAAACCCAATCCTAGTCCAACTTGTCCTCCAAGTTTCTATTAGTATATAAACAAACTCAAGGGTTATTGTTTGGCTAATCTTTTGTGCACACACACATAACCCTAAAGCTTTGGTTTTCTTCTTTTCCTCCTTGCCGATCGTACAACCTAAATCCCTAAGGGTTGTCGATTTTTTGTGATCAAAAATTATGTGTTTTCTAAGATCTTGCAATCTCTTTTATTCGTTATAGTTTGTGTGTACAAGAACGAGGTAACAACTCACTATAGTTGTTATCAAGGAATCGATCAATAAAACGGTAAGGGATTGATCATTGATTCATATAAACCCTAATTAGGGTTCTTCATATTGTTCAAGACAATTGCTTTTGATTCTTGTTCGGGCTAGAATCAATACGGTACGTTCCTTTTATGTTTATAATAATTCTTTACGTGTTATAATTGTTCCTACGCTTCCGCATATGTGACTACTTGATTTACTTAATAATATGATAGTCTTGATTATTAAATTCTAACAGTGGTATCAAAGCTTGCTATAACATGTAATTGATTACATAAAACACATAAAAATTGAATCTTTAATGCTTTAGATACATGTTAAGATTGTTTTGAGATATAGGGCTTGTAAAATTCCGAAACCCTAAATTTGGGGGGGGGGGTCGATCACTCCTTTATCCAAATTAGGGTTTGTGGATTTAAATATTAATTGGATTAGTAACCCTAGGTTGTAAACAAGATTTGTGTGTTACTTGAACGTATCTTGTAACTTAAAATTGGTAATTGTTATGCATGAATCCGTGACGAAACATGCATGTTAGTCATGGATTAAATTGATTGTTTAAAATTGTTTAGTCTTGTCCATCACATGTTAGTTTAACACATCTAAAAATTAGGGAAGACCTAATATATATTAAATTAATGAATCGATTATGTGCAACGTGGTATATTATTATTAAAACTTACGCGGCCAATTGTTGGCGACTGTGGTCCATTGGGTACAATGAGCTCGAAAACCAATGGGAGTTTTATTGATTCTATACATAATAATTCACATATAGATTATTAATAGGATTTGTTTAAAAGGTTGCATGTGGCTAGATGTTTCACTAACAATTAATTGTTTTCTTATTAGTTGATTGTTGTTTTTCTTTTAAATTACTTGTTTATTGTTTTTTTATATGTGATATGTTAAAGTAAGCAATAAAAGGGTAATTTTCAAAGAAAATTAAATTGGACTAATAACGGTGAAACATGAAGTAATAAAGTAAGGATCTTGCAGAGTCTTATGTGCCGCTAGTGGTCCGATTCGCACGGTAATCAGCTCCCAGGCGAGACTAGCAAGATCTAAACTTTGTCACTATATTTTTAAGATTAAAATCATAAACTTTTGCTTGATTGATGTTTTTGTACAATAGTGTGTGAAAGGCGGACCAAAGTTGACAAACTGTGTGGTGGGTTTATCTAGAGAGGGGTTTTTTAAGAGATTCGCTCCTACCGGCTCTCCGGGCCCGCTTGTGCGTCAACTGCGACTTACCTATATCACTATTTACGTACACTATTATCTTAAGGGTGATTTACCTCAATTCTACGCGCCACTTTTGTGGAAAATATCCGAATAACATGTAAGAGTAGGATATGTGGACGATAATTGTTGGTACTTCTTTAATTGGTGAACCCAATACCTCAAGTACATAGTTTTGGTTTACTCTTAACTAATTGGTAAATAAAATTGTTTTGGAAATTTATGCTATAAAGATGAGTGCATGCATCTTTATACATGTTTTGATTACACATCAAACTAAATACCCTATAATTTAAGGTTACATGCCATCTAACTATAAGGAACACTTGAAGTTAATTTTGGGTATGCGTGAGACCTGGACCAAAATTAATGACAAGGTAAATTTCCAAGTGTGCGTGAGACCACACATGGATGAATTTACAGTTTCTAAGTTAGACAACTTAATTAAGCTGATGCGTGAGACCTAGAGCTTAAGGCATGAGATGGGATGAAACATGCTTACATGACATATTGATGAATCAATATGATGTAAATCCCATAATGATCTAGGAATTGGAAAATTGTTTGCCAATTATTGTTCGACAATTACCTAGTTGAATACTATCATTACTAGCAGATCAACTGATGTAATGGTACTATGTCAATTAGGATCCTAGCTTTAAGAAAATACTATGGTTTATATGAATATTTACCAATGGGTATTTTATTTTTTTAAAGAGTTATTATCGAAAATACTAAATTGAATTTTGTAAATTCTTTAATTGTATTAATGCAACGATAAACCGTAAACAAGGGTTATTTTTTATTAGTGAATTGATCTACACCCGTAGGGGTTTTGGTTAGAGTCAATTTCATTAAAAGAATAAACCAAGTCTCCTTTCATATGAGAAGCGTGAGACTAAATCCTATTCCTTTTCATGAATGAGAAAGGTATGATGGGAAAATTAGAATTGTCTAAATTCTAAATACATAACTCATAGCAAGTTTTAATCGTTAAGGTTATTGCGAATTTATGAGTTATTAAATTAGAAGTTAGACTAATTACCGCATAATGGTAAAAGACAAGCTAGTATATCTAGTTGTTTTGTTTTAACCATTTGAAGGTACTACATACAATTGTTGGAATTGTAGACCTATTATGGAAGAAATTGCATGCCAATTTTTCAAGTTAATAGTAAGCAATGTGATGAATCACATTTGATGTAAATGTGGATAGTCCATCAATTACGTAGTAGAATACAATCTTTTAGAACCTAAGTAAATTGTTATGAATAGGTTTTGTCAAAGATGTAGGAAAGTAACAAGGACACTCTTTCCTTTCACTGGTTTATGAAACACTTATTATGGTGTCGAATTCAGTGGGAGTAATGTGTTCTTAGTACTGAATAAGGGATTATTGTAAGTTCTCTAAATCAGTGGGAGTTACAAGATTTATTGTCTTGATTGTAACTCGGATTATCTTTTGAATGCCTCAAGATAATTACTTTCCAAATATAGATACTAATATTTCCAAGGATAGTCATGTGCGCTTCCTTGATTGATTGAGTAACTCTATATCTACTAAGTTATGTTAATGACACAATCATATTGATCACATTAACAAACGCGTGTAGTGTTGTTCATGTTGTAGATGATGTTGTTCCATGCACAAGTGGGAGAAATCTTTATTGTGTGCAAGGTACAACATATAACAATATGATTTAGTAGATTCTCTTAACTTCAAGGTAAGAGATTCTCGTTCTAATATAATTTGTACTTATCTATCCTAAGGAACACTTGGAGTTAATTTTGGGTATGCGTGAGACCTGGACCAAAATTAATGAAAAGGTAAATTTCCAAGTGTGCGTGAGACCACACATGGAAAATTTACAGTTTCTAAATTAGATACTTATTAGAACTTGTGTCAATATGATAACAAGATTACTTAAACTTTAATATTTATGTATTATTGGAATGACATAAATGCATGAAGTAATGTAATACTACTTCAATAATTATGTATTCTTTGAATGACATAAATAAGTGGAGTAATAAGTTAACTTGAAAATACTAATGAAACCAAATGATGGTGTTCATGATTACTTTAGTTATAAATATTTATACTTTAATGTAAAGTTATAAATGAAGTCTTTTAAGACTTGGTATAATCTAAAGTAAGACGTTAAATTGTTATGTCCTCTTTATTAAAAGACATATACAAGAAGTCATTGAGTTGATTAATGATTTATAACGTGTAGTGAGATTATAACGGTTTATGTCTTCTTGATTGAGACATGAACATGAAGTGACTTATTTAATAAGTACTTGAGTTATAAAGCATGCAAGAGGCTTGAAATTCTATTTCATCATTAAGATGACTTAGTTGGGAAATAGGTAAGCCAATAGGAATACAAAGTTATCTTTCATATTGTTAGATTATCTCACAATATGAGTTCTAATGAAATACCACATATTTGCGGTGTGTTCAGTTAGGAAAATCAAACTTTATTTGTATTGTTTGGTTAAAGATAACTATAACTTCTTTTCTTCCAAAAGTTATCAAGGTTAGGAAACTGAGTATGGATTGAATATACTAAATTAGACTCCTAGAAGATTTATAAGACATTATTTATTATGGAATGTGATGAATCACATTAAGTCTTAAAATGAAGTTCTGAATTTGTTAAACTTCTGATGAAGCTGGATTTTAACAAACGAATGTCAGGAACTATCAAAGTGTATTTGTAATGTCCCAAATAAGAACAAATTGGTGTTGCTTAACTTGCTAATTATTTATAGATAGTCTATAAATTACAAAAGGCAAGTGGGAGTTTTATCTTGTAGAGATAAAGTTACAAGATACATAATCTTCTAATGTACACTAGCGAATATCATGATGAGATTAGACATGTAAATGTTAGATCTCAAGATGATGGAATTCTAATTCATAGATCCGCAAGGATACCTTGGATATCTGATTAATATGCTGAGGATTATGAGTTACAGGATTAACCTGTTAATCATTATGATGAATTTTCAAATACTGAATTTGGAAAATTACTCATGCTATGAATGTTAAAGATGCTGTCCGGCAAGATAATCAATTTATTAGAAATTTTGTTTATCTTGAATTCTAAAGTAAGACTAGAGAATGAAATGAGTTTCTTTTAAAGATAGAAAACCCTAGTGGTTTAAATCTTTATGTAGAAATCATATGGACAATATTGTACACATATTTAATGTATGTCTTGTGACAAGATTATTAATCATATTTAAGCAATTAACTATGATTGAATACTCTTTCATAAGCACATTAAATATATAAAGATAATAATTGTCATATCTATTTTCATTTATATGAAGGATGACAATGGAATATCAAAACTATTTCTTGAGTGATTACTTGAGCGAGGACGGTAAGTAATCGAAAGGTCTTTTGAATTCATAATTATCTTGGAAGTGTACAAAGTGTAATAATCCATGAATGGATTAATGCATGCATCAATGAAATATTCTTATGTTTAATTATTAAATCCATTGTTTGATTTATAATTGAAATAAGACAATTTCTAAGTATTCCTAAAAGCTAGTGGGAGTATTATGTTTAATTTCTTAAATAATGTATGTTGTATAACATATGGGAAGTAACATTCCATGTAAGTTAAAATGTTGAGTCTTAACTTGGAATGAAACCTTACTTGAAGAATTTAAAAAGTAAAACATACAACCTTGAAATATATGTTTATTATTATAAACATGTGCGGTAATTAAATCTAATAAGACATAACATATCATTTAGAAAGTCTAAATGAAAAATATATCTTTTGATAAGTTAAAACATGAATAAAATCTATGATCGATTCTAGGATTTTCATGTATATCATTGTTGTATCATGTTTGAATGTAAAATGATTTCCCAACATTTGATATATAATAAAAGATATTTGATAAATTGTGTAATGGATATTCTAATCGAATATGTTTGGGCTTAGAATAATGATCCTCAACCTGGAATTGCTCCTAAATTCTAAGTATAAACAATATGGCAAGTTGTTGCGTAATTGTTATAGCCAACAAATCTTGAAAGATTATAAGGCATCAAAATTACACAATTGATATTAAGTTTACGGAATAGTTAAAAAGGCATATTGTAGTTTTATACAATAGTGTTTGTTTGATTGTGTCACACCCCCAAATTCGGGTCCAGCGGAAGACTACGTGTCGCTGGGGTGTAACTCAATTGGTATCACAACACAAGTGCAAAGAACGGTTTTTATTTCATTCATTTAGAATAACATTGTTTACCAAAAATGTTATATTACATTGTTAAAAGTGATGCGGAATTAGGCCCTTAAAATATAGTTTGAAACGGTCCCTGTATAAATATCAGAGTCTTCTATGACCATGCCATGCTCTGCCAAAGCCTCCAGTGGCGTGCCTTTGCTAAATACCTGAAAATACATGCTAAAACGTCAACACGAGGTTGGTGAGTTCATAGAGTTATTTGTAAAATGTAATGCCTTTGAATAATGATTTCCCAGCAAAGGCATTGTAAATCCACTCAGTCCCAAGCCTTGGCCATAACAAGACTTGCAACCTGTGTGTTTACAACCCACTGCCAAATGAGTTTTGGTTTGGTGAATAAAAGTAATATGTGGACCACAAGATTCACAGTACATTTGGTTGATCAATACATTCGATGATGTGACCAATTCATTCGGTTGTGTGACCAGTTCATTCGTCATGTGACCCGTTCATTCGGTCATAATACCCGTACATTCGGTTATGTGACCCATTCATTTTGTCATGTATGTACATAGTAGTGGAGCCGGTTCATTCGGTTAAGTATGCATAATGTTTGAAGTGCTTGTGTCCATGAGTAATAAGAATTAAGTGCAATACTAGTGAATACACAATACATTCGGATGAATAACAAATTCATAAGTGGAGCAAGTAATAACTTGATGAAACAAGTGGCATAATCAAGTAAATCATGTATACATTTGGATGAAAATGAGCATGTATTCTCCCCCAAAACAGTTATTCAAAACGTACGAAAGTAGGGGCTATGAAACTCACCTGGTATGATAGCTACGATGACAAAAGTGAATACACTGAAATGAGGCACGATCTCTAACCGCGACCTAATATGAATGATGGAATCTAATGTAAGAAATGAGATGATGCTGCACATGCAAATACGTATGTTATCGATACCACTTGATGATTTTGGAAAATAACGTTTATCGTCGAAAAATACATTTTTGACGTCTCGTTAAGTTAATAAACACTTTTCGTGTAAATAGGTTGAAACGGTACTCCACGATCCTTGTTTGGTGTTATATTGGTTAATATAATGTTTTCGTCGCAAAACAACTCTTTTTACAACTCGTGAAAATATGCCAAAACGGCCTCGTAAAACTAGTCGTGAAATATAGCTCGATAAGTGTTAGTGACAAAACTCGATGTTTTTGTAAACCTTGTAACAATATCTAAATATCGTTATATTCAACTTTTGACCAATTATGTCTCGATCAATTAGATAATCGGCTATCAACTTAGTGACTTGTAAAAATACTAGTTTTCATACTTAAAACACTTTATAAAAGTGGGCTGTCAAAATAAGTGATGAATTGTCGGGCTTTAAACGTGTATATCTCGGTCGTTATAAGCTCGTTTTCTACGTTCTTTATATCCACGGTTTCGTATAAGTATAAACTAACATATTTTCAATGGCTCGGCTCATCTAGATCACGGCTAACGACTCGTTTTGCCCCTTAAAGTTCGGCAATCAGCAACAGTTTTTCTGAAAAATATAGTTTTCGTCGCGTAACTTAAATAATTCATAACTTCTTCGTTATAAGTCGGATTTTAGTGATTCCGGCGCCCACGGTTTCGTTTTTGAAAGTACTTTCTAAATATGAAGGCCAAAATGACCCATCAGTTACTGAAAATTCCAGATCTGCCGATTAAGGACAGACCCTTATCTATAATGTTTAAAATCCATTTTTAAGGTTCTAAACTTACTCAAATCTCTTCAAATCAACTCCACAAGTTCGCAAATCCTACCATACACCTTCTTAGGGTGTCATGGGGTCCTAAACATCACCAACCATGGTGGATTTCATGAGATCATTAGTGAAACCTATAGATCTAGTGATTTAGGGAGTTTATGTTCAAAAGTGGTATGTAAAACATAAGTATCTTGCATGGATGATTAATATAACTTGAAAATACATGAACATATATATCAAATGAAAGTATAAAATGATCAAAACATATTCTTGAAACTTACTTGATGATTGGATGAGTTTTGGTAAGAAATGAGTAATAAACTTGAGGTTTGATCACAAATCCATAACTAGGAAGGTAAATGGAGTGTGATTAATACTTGATCTTGAAAAATTAATGGATTCTTGGTGTTCTTGAGGTGTGGCCGGTCCAAAGGAGAGGAAAAGAGAGAGTATTTGATCTATTTTGCTAGTTGATGTTGTTATGTATGTGTTTGTGTTAGTGGAGATGTAAATAAATGTGTACTTAATTCATTAATGAGCCTTGGAAGCATTAGCTAAATGGGGGGTTAGGGTGGGGCGGCACATGGGGTAATTTAGGATAGATTTGATGTTAATTAATGCTAATGTCTCCCATTTATTTAGAAGTAGTTAGTTTAGTGTATACATTGAGTGTTATCGGGTACCGAGTTAACTGAAAATAAATCATGACGAGTTGAAATAAAATACGACGAAGTTGTAAAAATTATGAAATTGTATTCCTGATGAGAATCGGGTGTTAAAATAATTATCGAGTTGAAAATTCGCAAACCGACGCTGTTATAGGCGTTTTCCGGAAAATATAGCAAATGGTTTTAAAACACCGGGTAAATTAATAATATAATTTTTATATCATTATAATAAGTATGAAATATGTTAGGATCATTGTCAGGAGTATCGGGTATATTGTTAGTAGTAAAAACTGAGTGGTAACGTTAATTACAAATTAAGCATACGTAAATAGAAATAATGCATATCCGTGCATGACCTAGGATACTGATGATGTTACTGATGATATGTAGACTACTTCTAGTCTATATGACAGGTCCTTAATGATGATGCATGAATATGCCGCTAAACCTTACCGGTTACGCGTATTTGAAGACCCGTAAACCCAGTTTACGAAGTAATGAACGATAACCATGAATAGTGAATTCTTCCGGGAATGAATAGTGTCATGTGAATAGTAAAATTTCTGAACGCTTCTCAGAATCTCAAATTGACTCCGAAAATGATGAATAGTGAAATGTGAATAGTGATCGGTGAATAGTAACTGATGAATAGTAATTTCCCGAGATGAATAGTGAATATGGAAAATATCCTGAAAATGCGGGTTGTGACAGATTGAGATGACACTCAATACTAGTCATGGTAGGATTTTATCCTTGATAATGGCCATGTGAACTAGTTATGCTTAACTAAAAAGCATAGTTGCATTATACATTAAAGAGTTAGAATACTTTAAACTCTAAAGTGTTTGAAAGTTTGAATATTATAAATTGGTGATTGAGGATGTCACACCATTTATGAAATAATATGTGGCAGTATCAATATAGTTGATTGCACACATACAAGAATTTCAATAATTCTTGAAATAAGTATTCTCAAAATTTTATAGATCAAAGTTAGTTGATTTATGCCTTGTCAACAAGTATGATAGACATGACTTGAGGCATAATTCATTAACAAGTAATATCATGCATTGATCTATTTAGTGTTTGGATAAAGGACATTAAGCAATTATTATTTATAATGAATTAAAGTACTTAGTACGTTTATTTTCATTAATAATAAATTGTGTCCTATATTTGCATGTTTAAATCCGTGAATAACTTATGTTATTCTAAATGTCCGTTGTCAATTAATGATATGGGAATATCATTGAACTAAGACAAATCTGAGTATTGGTTAGAATATACTTGAAAGTATATTGATGCGTTGACATACCAATTTCACATGATATTCAATGAATTGAATATAAGACTTATCCCAACTACATGATTTTACTTTATGGATCTTGTCAGTAAGTAAATCATGAATTTAGTTATCCTCAGACTTGAGATACCAGATAAGTGTCATGGATGTAGTGCATTTCTGTGAAGCAATTTACCGCTTACCGTAACTGGGAGTTATAAGGATTGTTTTCAGAAATGTTGCAAAGTCTATGGGTTATTCTTGTAGTCAAGAGAGAATTTGTTCCTTCAAATTTGTTTTGAAGTTTAATACTACTGGGTCACTCGTAGGGTTGGCAAGATGTTTGCGTACGCACGCCCAAAGTCTATCTGAAATACGTTCAGATGTTTTGGTAATCTTGGTCAATCATAAACAACGAGAAACAAAATTGTTAATTAAAGAATGACTAAGATCCATATCTTTAATTAACGTGGTATTAGAAACAAAAGGATAATAATAATGATGAATCATTAAAGGTTTTCCAGGAAACCTAGCTCGAGTCGAACTAGGGGCATTGGAGTGTTGCAAGACGCTAACCAATGTCATTACACTATTAATAGATATCCAAGTGGGAGCTGTTGGAGTTTGTGGATAAATATTAATAGTCGTATGTCTAGTATCGAACCCGAGACCTCGGGATTGCACACAATACAAACGAGAATAAAAGTATAATAATTATATATGTTAAATGTTGTGTATATATAATTATTTAAACACTTAACGGAGTTAACGGTCGTTAGTACTTAACCGTATGGACTAACTATCGTTAAAGGTAAACGAGAAGGACTAATACGAAAATAGATGCCAAGAAGGATCCGGAAGATCCTCTTGGGTCCCACAGGCCGGTCGACATTAGGGTTGGGGAAACCCAATCCTAGTCCAACTTGTCCTCCAAGTTTCTATTAGTATATAAACAAACTCAATGGTTATTGTTTGGCTAATCTTTTGTGCACACACACGTAACCCTAAAGCTTTGGTTTTCTTCTTTTCCTCCTTGCCGATCGTACAACCTAAATCCCTTAGGGTTGTCGATTTTTTTGTGATAAAAAATTATGTGTTTTCTAAGATCTTGCAATCTCTTTTATTCGTTATAGTTTGTGTGTACAAGAACGAGGTAACAACTCACTATAGTTGTTATCAAGGAATCGATCAATAAAACGGTAAGGGATTGATCATTGATTCATTTAAACCCTAATTAGGGTTCTTCATATTGTTCAAGACAATTGCTTTTGATTCTTGTTCGGGCTAGAATCAATACGGTACGTTCCTTTTATGTTTATGTTAATTCTTTACGTGTTATAATTGTTCCTACGCTTCCGCATATGTGACTACTTGATTTACTTAATAATATGATAGTCTTGATTATTAAATTCTAACAGTGTTGATGACGTATAGTCTACACCCGGGTCACGGACCCGATTAGTAAACAATACTAATACTTAAGCCCACTACGCGTGGGGCGCTATGGCGATAACTGGACTACCAGTTATGCGGTTTGGGCCTACAAGGCCCAAGCCCAAAGTTATTTCCGGATGGGATATTGAGTATCTCCTAAATAAAGGGGATATATACCAAATATCCAAAGTCGGCGAATACGCCGAGGAGTAGGGAACACGAAACCTACTAAGGTTTCATATGTATATAAAGGGCACCCAAGCCCTCGGTAAAGGTACGATCGACTAAAACCCTAACTCTTCACTAAACCCTAAACTTCGATTACTTACTCTCACGCCGGAGGATAATCGGGGGAGACAATCCCTCGATAAGCCTAACGGTGTTTGTTCTTTTTCTTAGTGCGCAGGTTCCATCAAGCATTAAGATCTAATTGGTACGAGAATAGGAGTCTTAACAAGGAACGCCCAACTTTTGTATCAACAAGTGGCGCCATCCGTGGGACCCTACACTAAGATTTTTACCAAGAACTAGAATGACGAAACACGAAAAGGAGCGGACTCCGCATGCGAAGAAAGCGCATGACGATTTACTGGAGAAGAAACAACAAACTGATGCGGCCTCCAAGCAAGTCTCTGGAACAACCAGTATGCCTAGAAGCTTTAGAGCGTACTCAGATTTGCTCCTTACTCCAGTAGAACCGCCCATTCTGACTACCAATGCTACTACAACAAGTACTAGCGCGGTAGACCCACAACGCACTCCTCTCGCTATGCCAGAAGTGAACTTCACTGAGCCTCCCAATGCGCCTATCCGAAACAAGGATCCTGTCTTGGAAACAGACTCCATCGCGCTAGAAGGAGTCACTTCCGAATTGGCGCCAAGCGACTTTGTATCTCAAAACTACGAAGCCTTGACTGCGCTCATGCGAGAGGAGGCAAAGAAGAGGTCAAGCCAAAGTCTGCACGCCAGACTCAACTTTGACCCTGAGCATGAGGCGTCCCCACCGCGCTACCGAAAGGAAAAGCGCGAGAAGGATAGCCGCAAACAACCAGTGTTTACCAGGATTGGAAAGAGGGTTATGGATGATGAAGCAGCCGATCTTCAACATCTGGAAGAGCCTGAAGAGGGGGAACGGCGTGCCAATGTCCACGCTAGGCTTGGCAGTCGCAGGATTCAGGATAGGCTTGGGCGGCGGTGTTCCCCAAGTGAAAGCCCTTCAAGCTCTGATTCTGATGATAGTCGGCGCAAGCGCCGCAGAGGAACAAGCTCAGATTCTGATAATAGTCGGCGCAAGTATCGTAAAAGGATGCGCCCATCCTCAAGTGATTCCTCGGACAACGAGGACAAAGAAACTGGACACTGGAAATCAAGAGGAAAATATCGCGACCAGGAAGACGAAGACATGTCTCTTCCCTGGCGTCGCCAAAAGGTTGATGCGTTCACTAGACGCATCAGCGATTTTTCGGAGAATAAGAAAAGGCGCATGCCTGCTAACGTCAAAATATATGATGGGACAGGTGATCCTGATGATCACCTAAAAATTTTCGAATCAGCAGCCACTATCGAAAATTGGCCACAACCTGTGTGGTGCCATATGTTCAACTCTACATTAGTAGGGAATGCGCGTAACTGGTTTAGCAAGCTTCCACGTAGAAGCATCGGTGGGTTTGAAGAGTTACGCAAGGCGTTTCGCTTAAACTTTACCCAAAGGAAGAAGTGCGCCAAAAACCCTGTCGAACTCGCTAGGGTTAAACAGCGACAAGGGGAATCCACAAGCGCTTTCATGGAACGCTTTAAGGACGAATGCATGCAAGTCAAGGCGTGTCCAGAGATACTAAAAATATCGGGTTTTATGAATGCAATCAATAACCCAGATTTGATAAAAAAGTTAAACGATAAGGTTCCCCTAACTTTTGACGAACTCATGAAGCGCACGAGGTCTTTCGTCCAAGGAGAAGCAGCCGCCGCGGATAGCAAGAAAGGCTACGCGAACCATAGACCACAAGAAGAGTCAAGGAGACAATCCAATGACCAGAGTGGCAATCGTAATAAGAGTTACCGCACCCAAGGCGGTGGGAGGGGAAACGAAAAGTACGCCCCATTAACAAAATCTCCAAAGGAGATATTCGCGACGGAGGGGGCGAACTTCCCGAAACCACCACCAATGCGCACCCCAGAGGATCGGCGCATAGGGAATGGTTATTGCGAATACCATGGACAGAAAGGTCACACAACCAACGAGTGCGTCCAACTGCGCCAATTGATTGACAAATTGGTAAAGGAAGGAAAGATGGACCACCTCGTAAAAAACATCAGAGAAGGGAAAGACAAACCAAAACCAGGGGCCAAGAAAGAGACATCAAAAGAAAAGGCAGATATCATCTACATGATACAGCCATGGCAGCGCGCGACAAGACAGAAAGTCAGTCAACGGTTCTCTAAAGGAAATGAAATTTCTTTCCCCTCCCTGACTGCGAACAACGCAGTAGTGGATCCACTTACCATTGAAATACATACGGGGGGTCACGACATCCGTCGCATGTATGTAGATGGAGGTGCATCCGCTGATATTATATATGAACACTGTTTCAAGAAGCTACGACCTGAGATACAGAATCAGTTGATCCCAGCCACAACGTCGCTCACTGGCTTCACAGGGGAGAAGATATGGCCCATGGGGCAATTACGTCTATTTGTAGAAATTGGTGACAAACCACACTCTACAGTCACCTGGATGAACTTCATGGTAATCAGATCCCCCTCTCCGTACAACGGCATCATCGGGAGACCTGGAATATCATCCATCCGCGCCGTGCCATCCACAGCGCACGGGATGCTCAAGTTCCCAGTGGAAGGAGGTATCGTCACTCTTTACAATACCACCATACCACCCAAAGAATGCAACGCAGTGACAAATGACGTAGGCGATGTTTCACAACAGCGCGCAATCAAAGTCCCAAACCTAAAGGTCGCCATTCACCCTGACTACTCGGATCAACAGGTATCTATTGGCGGGTCTCTGTCTGACAAAGGCAAATCAGCTATATGCGCACTCCTGCAAAATAACTTAGATATTTTTGCATGGGAACCAAAGCATATGACAGGAGTGCCACGCTCCATCACGGAACACAAGCTGTAAATCCGACAAGGATATCCTCCAATACGACAGAAAAAGCGCGGACAAGCCCCAGACCGCGCAAAAGCCATCCTGGAAAAAGTACACAAACTAGTAGACGCAGGCATCATGCGGGAAGTGTACTACCATGACTGGCTCTCTAACCCAGTAATGGTAAAGAAGAGCGATGGCAGTTGGAGAATGTGCGTAGACTTTACAGACCTCAACAAAGCATGTCCACAGGACTGCTACCCGCTACCGGAGATAGACTGGAAGATCGAATCTCTGTGTGGATATCCCTTCAAATGCTTCTTGGACGCATACAAGGGATACCACCAAATTCAAATGGCGGAGGAAGATGAAGAAAAAACGGCCTTCCACACAAGTCAAGGGGTCTATTGCTATACAAAGATGCCCTTTGGCCTAAAGAACGCAGGAGCAACATACCAACGATTGGTAGACACTGCGTTCGAGAAACAAGTAGGCCGCAACTTGGAAGTATACGTCGATGATCTCGTCATCAAAAGCCATACTGAGGAAGAACTAGTGCGCGACATGGAGGAAACGTTCAAAACACTGAGGAGAATCAACATGAAATTGAACCCCAAGAAGTGTACATTTGGCGCTACAGAAGGCATGTTTCTCGGGTATCTGATAGAACCCGATGGGATCAAGCCTTGCCCAGAAAAGACCCAAGCAGTCATTGACCTTCCCTCACCGCGCACACTGAAGGAGGTTCAGTCACTAAACGGCAAGCTAGCCGGACTGAACCGATTCTTATCCAAATCAGCGGACAAGTCACTTCCCCTATTCAAAACACTCAAGAAGTGCACAAAAAAGGGAGACTTCAGATGGACCGCGGAAGCAGAAGAAGCCTTCCAACAGCTCAAACAACACATAGCAGCACTCCCAAAGCTTGTTGCGCCCCGACCAGGGGAAGAGCTGATCATGTACCTATCTGCGACTCAGGGAGCAGTCAGCGCAGTGCTACTGACAGACAGGAACTCCGTCCAGACACCCATCTATTTTGTTAGTAAGGCGCTCAAAAAGACAGAGATTAACTACACTGCAATGGAAAAGTTGGTCCTAGCCTTAGTGTTTGCAGCGAAAAGACTGCGCAGGTATTTCCAGGCGCATCCAATAGCTGTCATCACAGACCAACCCATCAAACAAGTTATCTCGAAACCCGACGCATCGGGACGCCTACAAAAATGGAGTGTGTTACTGGGTGAGCATAACATATCATACAGACCGCGCACTGCAATCAAAGGGCAGATATTGGCCGACTTCATCATTGAGAAGCCAGATACTGACATTACACCTGCGACAAGCGAGGGGGAACTTCAAGAACCATGGATTCTATTCACTGATGGATCCTCATGCGTAGATGGATCAGGAGGTGGTCTTATTCTCACTAACCCAGAAGGAGACGAATTCACCTACGCACTGCATTTTGAATTCACAGCCACGAACAACGAGGCAGAATACGAAGCACTCCTGGCTGGGCTACGCATCGCAACTCAAATGGGTGCACGCAACCTAGAAGCGAACGTCGATTCATGACTAGTTGCTAACCACGTGTTAGGCGAATATGTAGCAAAAGAGGAACACATGATCCAATACCTCAAAAAAACCAAATCTCTGATCCAGAACTTCGATAGGTTTACCATCAAGCAGGTTCCCAGGGGTGAAAACAGGAAAGCAGATGCGCTGAGCAAGATTGCATCCACCAGTTTTGCACATTTATCAAAACAAGTATTGGTGGAAACCTTGAAAAACAAGTCAATCGTAGAGATGGAAATATCCACGGTGATAGAAGAAGAAGGCCCTACGTGGATGAAACCAATCATTGACTTCATTAGCAAGGGCATACTCCCCCAAGAACAGAAGGAAGCTCGAAGAATCCGGCGCACAGCGCAGCGATTCGAGCTTAGAGATGACGTCTTATATAGACGCTCATTCCTACAACCATGGCTTAGGTGCGTTGGACCTCTCCAGGCAGACTATGTACTTCGAGAAATCCACGCAGGCTCATGCAGCATGCACTCAGGACCACGGTCCATTGTAGCGCGCGCCCTAAGGTCTGGATACTATTGGCCAACTATGCACCGTGACGCGCGAGATTTGGTACGGAAGTGCAGTGATTGCCAAGTTCATAGACCCATTCCACGCCGACCACAGCATGAACTAACGCCTATTACATCGCCATGGCCATTCCACAAATGGGGTATCGACATCGCTGGACCTTTCCCTATTGCCGCAGGTGGATTGAAATTCCTTATTGTGGCAATAGACTACTTTACTAAGTGGATCGAAGCAAAGGCAGTAGCGACCATAACAGGTAACCAGGTAAAACGATTCGTGTGGGACAACATAGTATGTCGCTTTGGATTACCTGGTGAAATTATCTCAGATAACGGAAAACAATTCTGTGATAACCCGTTCAAAGATTGGTGCAAACAGCTGAACATCACGCAACACTTTGCATCAGTAACTCATCCACAAACCAATGGTCTGGTTGAACGCGCAAATAGAAGCCTAGGTGAAGGAATCAAAGCGCGCCTGGACAGACACAAAGGAAGATGGGTAGAAGAACTATCACATGTTCTCTGGGCGCACCGAACAACCATCAAGGTTAGCAACGGGGACACTCCCTTCTCTCTGGTCTATGGGACAGAAGCTGTAATACCAGCTGAAATTGGAATGCCAACTATCCGTACTGCGGAAGTTAATGCGGCAACCAATGATGATGAGCGGCGCATAGACTTAGATCTATTGGAAGAGCGACGTGAACGCGCAGCAATACGCGAAGAAAAAGCCAAGTCAAGAATGAAAGGATACTATGATGCCAAAGTACGCAGCACTTCATTCAGACCAGGTGACTTTGTATACCGCGAAAATGACTCAAGCCGCGCAGAAGACACTGGTAAGCTAGGACCAAAGTGGGAAGGACCTTACGAGGTCGTAGAAGCACTTGGCAATGGAGCGTACAAGCTACGCGACAAGGATGGACATGAGCTACAGCGAACGTGGAACGTCCGCAACCTTAAGCGGTGCTATCTTTAAAGCAGGCTACGGCCCAGCATGGACACTCACGCACTTTAGAAAGTGCCCCCAATAAAGATCCATGTAATTTTATTTTTTAAGAATTATCTAGATAAGTATTCTCTTTTACAACTTGCAAGTATTAATAAAACGTTATGGTTTCTAGCTAACTCCATAACACATTTAACTCTATTGTTTGCATCTTTCATTATCGTGTTTCAATATTGTTATAATCTTGCCTACATGGCGTGCATGCACACACTAAGACCCACGATGGCAGAAAGGATGAGTAAACCTAATAAACAACTCGTTGAGTAAGAGGGTTGCAAACCCATCAACTTTGGATCACGAATCCTTGTTAAACACCTTGCGCTCAAGACGTTGGCGCAAGTTCCTTACGCAACCCACGACGGATGCGCACTAGGGCACACTGTGCGCGTTTAACAACTCAATAAATCAAGACTCTTGATTCCTTACAGTAAAATACGACAAGTAAACTTACAAAAATGCATAGACGACTATGACTCCCTTCTTTTCATTAAGTTGGAAAAATTCAATACACGACTACGGTCCTTACTTAAAGAAAATTCATACATAATGATGATTCTTCTTTTCTAAGTACGCTTAGACACTTAAAGATATCTTCACGAAAGGATACATAAGAACTACGAGTTCAAAAGCGTAAATATTTGGAAGTTGTAAAAACACTAAGTACAAAAGCAAAATTCCAATATATAGAAATACGTTTATACAAAAGACTTGTACAAAAAAGCTAAATGCTATATGTACGCCTTAGCTGGCTGGAGCCCCCACTCATAGCCGCTTCCTTCGCATCCTCGAGCCGCTTCAACAACTCTGCATCATCAAGGGAAACAGTGGCCACGGCGACAGGCACACCGTCGGATCTAGGCTGATGCGCAGCGCCTATGCCGCACAGAATGGCCTTCCCTTTCACGCCTTTCTTTCTTGCGACTCTGGAAACATGAGCATTTAGAGACCTTTGCAAAGAAATCTCTTTCTCAATACGGAAAGGATTCAGAATGTCACGAGGCTGAGCAAAAATGGGTACCTTCAACTGCGCTACGTCAGGCTTCAAGTAGAAGTCCAATTGCTGATCTGCATCATCCTGCAGATGCCTGGGAAGAGTGAGCCCCGCCATGATCACGCTGATAGGCTGATCCTGATCACGCTCCAAACGAGCGATATGCGGAAGCTCAATCTTTTTTAGCTCTTCCATGGCAGCAACAAGCTCAGCACGGGCATTCGCCTTGTACCCAGGCACCTCGGCAAGCGGCACGGTCAACAACTTGGCCTCAGCAAGCTTGTTTGCGGCCAAGGTCTCACCGTGCGCAATAGCGCACTCCACAACCTTTCCAAAGGATGTGGTGACCTCAGGATGCTCCAGCGTACACATGGCGGCCAGGCGAAGACCATGACTAATCAACCACCTACGAAATGACACAAGTGTTAATCATAAAGAGAGTCTAAAATATATACAAGTTATATAGAGATAAAGCAGCATGTACCTGCGCTCAGCCACGGACTGAACCATATGGGGATATAGCTCCTCATCATATTCGATGCTGAGCTTGCGGAGCTTTTCCTCCTGCATCTTCAGTGCAAGCTCCACGCGGCTACGGAACTCCTCAATGTTGGCAAAGTGCTTGCTCCTATTCTGTTGCAAGTACTTCAGCGCCCATAAAGAGTTACACTTCTGACGGTCCGCATCAGCACGCTCCCGCTCCAGCTCAGCCATCACCAAGAGCTTCCCCTCAGCCGATCTTTGCGCAGATGCTTCTGCGCGCTCCAGTTTAGCCTTGGAGCTCAGCTGCTCAGCTTTAGAGCTTGCTAATTCAGCCTGAACAGACGCTAACTGCGCCTGCAGTCTGGAAACTTCCTCGGACTGGCACACCCTGGCTTGCGCCACCAGCTCGGACTGACGCACAGCGATGGAGGCCAGCTCCTCCATCGTAGAGTCAAACGGACTTAACCCCTCTCCAATATCCCTTGGTGAAGGCACCTCAAAGGGACTCACCTTGGGGGGCGCACTCCCATCTACGGCGCCAGCGTCCTCCACAGGCTGTTCACTGCACGAAAGATCAAGAAGCAAGGTCAGCGCACGAAAAAAAGTCAAGCATATACAAAATCCTAAGGGATTACTACAAAATACTTACATGGGGGGAGGAGACGAGGACACGTCCTTCTCAATCTCAGGCATGGACGTACTCCCACCAGACTTCTCATCCACACTAAGGACACGAAGAAACAAAGTTAGAATAAAGTATAACTTGACAAAAGTTCATAACTAATACCTAAGATACTTACTTCATCTGCACTTCAGCAAAAGATAGACTCTCCTCAGCCCCAGGTCGCGGCCTCTTGGAAGACCCTTCACCATTACCACCAAGCGCTCTCTTGCGCGTCAGTTGGGGGCGCTCCTCCATTTCACTGTCAGTCTCCTCTAAATCGATCAGCGTTTCATTGGGAAGAGGCTGCGCAGTGTCAGGACCCTGCTGCGCAGGAGGAGCCACCTCCTGCAGCGGCTCAGCTACCACCACATCAGGGGAGCCCTCGGACTCTGGAATAACCATATCCACGACGCGCCCTGCCGTCTTCTCCAGAATGGTCATCTCACCATCCCCCAGAGGACGCACCCCCACTGCCACGGAACGCGGTGTCTCCAAGTTAACAACCGCAAAAAGATCCATCTCTGCGCATAAAGTAGACAAAAAGAAGCAAGTTACATAAAGTATGAAAACAAAGAAACGCTTACATTAATAACGACAGAAGGAGCACCCACCCGTGCCATCCGCATCCAAGAATGTGGGAACCTCTGTCTCATGCTCGAAGTAGTTGCGACTGATGCCCATATGCACCAGGAACGCTTCCGGATATGGCTTGATGGGAAGACGGTTCTCATCAATGATCGCCGCATGATCCGCGTTATACCACGTCTCGGGGGGGCGCTCATCCTTGGGCAGAGTGGCACGGGTGTAAAATTGAAAATTGGAAGGAAAAACGGCGGCGTCAACCCAAAAGAATTTCTCCCTCAAGTCCGCGAGTTTATCTACCTTCTTCACATAGCATTGTAACTTGCCTACGCGCTTAGAGAAGGTAACCCACCCATTTGACCACGTCGCGTGATAGAATGCGCGAAATAATTGGAGGGTCGGGTGAATCGCTAACAAGCGACAGTTCACCTCAAAATTGGCAATCTTCCCAGCACCAATACAATGCAACTGGGAGATGTGGAGCTCGTAGTAATTAAGTATATCACTTAATAGCACGGATATGGGGATGCGATGATTCGCCCACTCGAAAAAGCGCGTATATAACCCCACCTTCCCTACGGGGAAATTCGCGATGGTGGCATTGGGACCTGGTACCTCTGGGTGCAGACCCAAGGGGATAAAGTAATCCGAGGTGAACTGATTCAGTTCATCTTCGGTTATGTTAGAAGTGAAATCCTGAAGCTGCAACACCATTTTGTGTTTCAAGAATATGCGCACGCGCTATTACCTTCGAATTATCGTTTTTCTTTTAGCAGATTCGAAGATGTAAAAATGGTGGAATTGTGATTGTTTAACTGTGGATATCACAGTGAATAGGAGGCGGTAGTTTATATAGTTTTCCACCCACCACAGATGACTGACACGTGTATTCCACTAACTCAAATCGTGTGGCTGGGAGATGTGACGGTACAGGACACGTGGATAGCCTCTCCACTTCCCAAGGTACTCGAATTGCACTTTTTTTGACTAGATACATCATACGTGCGTTTTTTGGCGGTATATTTTTGAAATCTTCCCGCGTACGCGTAGGGAATAATTTCGACACGACTTTAGTCTAGCATCCGCAGGTTTTACCCTGCGCATACTAGACTGGGGGGACATGATGACGTATAGTCTACACCCGGGTCACGGACCCGATTAGTAAACAATACTAATACTTAAGCCCACTACGTGTGGGGCGCTATGGCGATAACTGGACTACCAGTTATGCGGTTTGGGCCTACAAGGCCCAAGCCCAAAGTTATTTCCGGATGGGATATTGAGTATCTCCTAAATAAAGGGGATATATACCAAATATCCAAAGTCGGCGAATACGCCGAGGAGTAGGGAACACGAAACCTACTAGGGTTTCATATGTATATAAAGGGCACCCAAGCCCTCGGTAAAGGTACGATCGACTAAAACCCTAACTCTTCACTAAACCCTAAACTTCGATTACTTACTCTCACGCCGGAGGATAATCGGGGGAGACAATCCCTCGATAAGCCTAACGGTGTTTGTTCTTTTTCTTAGTGCGCAGGTTCCATCAAGCATTAAGATCTAATTGGTACGAGAATAGGAGTCTTAACAAGGAACGCCCAACTTTTGTATCAACAAGTGTCATGGCTACAATTGCCATAGGTAGTAGATTTTGCTTATACCGTGCGCGTACCATGTGCTCTAAAGCAACATTCATTTTACGTAATTAGAGAAAGAAAACGTCCAGTCATAGGATTTTGTTCAAACATTGTGTGTTCTTTCTTTCTTATATTTGGCAAATTGTTAGTTCAAAACGATATACTACGTATCATTTTACAAAGTTAACAAAATTGTTGGTCATTCATTAGTGTTAGAGGACGCCAATAAGTTTGGCAAAGTATAAATACTAATTGTGGAGAATAATTGAGATTATGTACCCTAACGTGTTTGGTATGTTGTAATTAAAGAGAGAATGAAAAAAATTATTACGATGAAATGAAAATATTTTGTTTGTTTACAAGTTTACAATGTAATGACTCGTTACAAGGAATGACTCATTCCATCATTTTCATTCCTCAAAACTTTTAAAGAATGGAAAAGAATTTGATGAGAAGGGCAAAGTAATGTTCTCGAGTCTAAATTTTAAAGAATGGGATGAAAAGGGCAAAGTAAGGGATGACTATATGAAGAAAATGGTTATTGCAATTTGTGTTATTGAGTTTGTATTTTTAAATAGCAAGGAAAGGATAGGGAAGCTAACAAAATTACCAATATACCCTCAAAACTATATACATTATTTAATTTCTACCATTAATAATATTACAGTAATGAAATATGCCTTTTTTATGATATAAATTTGTTACTTTTTGACATGACAAGTATACTCCAATAGTGACGGAGACACGGAGATCTAACAATGGTCGTAGTTTTTCACTAAGTGCATAAATCCCTTCAATAATGACTATGCGAGATGAAGGAACTTCAACTGTTGTGTTGCGTCATGTAAGTTATATGAATGTACGTGATATAAGTATATAACTAATGGCTGATAATAAACACATGTATGCGATCAGTAAAAAGAAAGATTCCCAACCTGTAACCAATTCGTGGAATTGACTTAAAATCATACTGTATATGCATATCTAGATTCCCTAGACATCAATTTAATTATACTAATGCTTTACCTATCTTGAAGTAAATAAGATACTCTAAAATAAACCAGTAGCAATACAAACAAATCCAGACTAATTACCATCACAGTTTCCATCAACAATACGAGTTGCATCTTTGTAGTTGTCCATTGTTATGATAACAATGAGGATATAATTGTAATTTAACAAAAGCCCATGTTATTAGTTACCCTCTTCCTCACCTAATCCCCCCAGGTCCTCTCTTTTTTTTTCATTCCATCTTGTAATGGAATTAAGATTACATAAAAGTCCATTATTAACTAACTACATTAAATATACTTACTATTATCAAGGGTAATTTAATATTTTTCTTATCGATTTCATTCCATCCTATCATATCAACCAAACATTATTAATAACGATAATGAATCATTACATTACATCATTTATTTCATTACATAGTTTATTCCACGTTGTTGTATGTTATTTTAACAAGAACCAAATATAGAACTACTATGTGATTGTTTGACGCATGTGGAAATGCACATACATCATACAAACCAACAAATAGAAACGATTGACAACATTGAAAACCAAGTAATTCTTTAAACGTTAAATCAAACATCAAACATTTTATTATTACATGTTCAAGACCAATTCGTCTCAAAACACAAAGTATACATATAATCTAAAAAGAATAAATAAATTTTTCTATCTATACAGTATAATCCTCAAAAGTCACAAGCACCCGTATACATACCCAAACCAAAACACGGAGTAAATAAATTAAGGGAAAAAAAAAGTAAAACCTCCCACAAATTTTGTCAAGCATGAGAGAAAGAATAGGCATGCTCAATCCAAATTTAATTCACTAATTTCATTGGTTATCATTGCATATGATTATATTTTGAGGTAAAGAAGAAAAGCTTCTTTGTTCAAAAGTTTATTATTTATGTGAGAAAATCTTGTTCATCTTGCAAAAACTCTTTCCTCAATTTTTTTGAAAAGAGTTTACAAGCATCCATACTGAGATCAATTGCAGCCGAAAGTGCGATAAAAAGAGCAGCATCAGCCATACATGTTACGTGTTGCACCCCCACTTGCACCATTGGCTTACTCGTTTTTCCTTCGCCTTCAACACTTGAACTCATAACGAACCCTTTGATGTTTGACAACGGACTAGCTCTTGAATCTTTTAATGTTTCGTCTATGCAAAATTTCCCACCTTTTTTAATATTCATTGTGCCTTCGGAAATGGGAATACCGCTTGTCATACCAGAATTAGTGACAAGTTCAAATTTATAACCTAACCCGTCTACAGGGCCCCTTTCACGCCATGCTTCAAGCCGGCCCCATGGCTTCCAGTTACTAATGGAAGCACCATGGGGACGAAGGATAAGCCAAGCCCCGGGGTTTGATCGTGAAACACGGTCACAACCTTGAGATGGGACAAAAGGAGTGATCATGGAAGCGGCGGCAATAGAGGATCCAGAGAGATCATGAACCACAATCATCCACCCTTTTCGTTCCCTCCCGTGTTTTTCTTTTGTACTAGAAAAATTCGTCCTCCATCCTCTATTGATATTGTTCATAGCGAAATCCGATGGAAGAGAACTGAAAATTTGACAAAATTAAGAGGGGAAATATTAGTAACACAAACATGTATTTTTTGTTTGGTGAAATAGAGTTAACATATACGAGTACTTTTCATGCATAATATACCAACTTGCTTCTAAAACTAAAACCACTTGAATGATTAAGAAGATTAGTCAAATGTCAATTGATAAATGAACGAAAGTCAAACAAGAACAATTAAGAGATTGTGGTTAATAATTAACCAAAGAGCATTGAACTGACACCAAAATCTTGAGCACATGGAGAAGAATCAAGCTGGTGCTTGTCTTTGACAGTTGGAAGTATCTTTTATTGGCCAAAAACTTCAATTAACTTCAATTATTTAAAGTAGGGGGGAGCATAGGGCCGAAACCAACCCGAGCCCGACTCATCCCGAAACCAATAACCTGGAAATGTCTAACCGAGTCCCGACCCGAGTATACCTCGGTTTGTCCCGACTCCCGACCCGAGTCCCGAATTCTCATTCGGGTGTGTGGTTTTCTTTGTGTTTTGTCGGTTTGTCCCGACTCCCGACCCGACCCGAGTCCCGAATTCCTGGAAATCCCAGCCCGAGTCCCGACCCGAGTATAGCTCGGTTTGTGTCGGTCGGGGTCGATTTCGGTCAGTTTTCGATCGTCGGTCGGTTTTGCTCACTCCTAATTTAAAGAGTAAATTGCACCGTTCGTCCCTGTGGTTTAGGCCAAATCCCACCGTTCGTCCCTGATCTTTTTTTTTGCACCGTTCGTCCCTGTGGTTTATATATGTAGCACCGTTCGTCCCTATCTCAAAGATTTGGCCTGAAACTATATAACACCGTTCGTCCATATCTCTAGAGATAAGGACGAACGGTGCTACATATATAAACCACAGGGACGAACGGTGCAAAAAAAAAAACAGGGACGAACGGTGGGATTTGGCCTAAACCACAGGGACGAACGGTGCAATTTATAACATGTATGCATGCATAAATGTCAAGAAAATAAGTTTATGTTACATTGTGTTAACAACAGTTTCTTGCTTATCCATTGACATGCATTTTGTAATCCATGTAAAGTTTATGTACTTCTTTGATTATAACACGACTAGGCCATATTAAAGGGACAAGTTATCCAAGCCCTCCCCTCCCTTATTTTTTTTAATTTTTTTTTATTTTTATAATTTTATTTATATCAAAAAACTATAAACCTGAAAGTACGGAACATAAAATATAAAATTTAATATGTCAAACGCTAAAAACTGTCAGAAATACGGAACATAAACTGACAGAAAACTGTGTTATGCTGAAAAGTCAAAAAGAACAAAGGGAATCTCCCTATGATTTGACATCATGAGGGGTTTGTATAGTACTCCGTATAACCCCATATTAAATTGATTTTTCAGCTTTAACATAGATTGAAATCAAAGTCAATGAATCAAGGACTAATCATTAGGGACATTTAAGTTAACTTGAGTTTTAATTCTTTTTAATAAAAACAAAGACAACTTGCAAGAAATGGTTATCATTTTATAAAACGTACATTTTGGAGCAAGACAAGGAACAACATAGGAGGAATCAGATAGATCATTGTTCATTATTAGGTGACCTTTGGCAAATTTAGTATTTGCAAAAAAAAACTTAAATCTCATATTATTTTTTTCATTACAAATATACACAATCGATGTTAAAAAAGTAAAAAGAAGATGCATAAAGATAGAAGAGAGTAAAGATTACATTATCTTAAAAGTGAAGCAATGTAGGACATGCAATAAATCAGATTCACCATGAATATTACTTTTCATTTTTCACTAATACCTTAATAGAATATCCCTCTTTAACCTTAATCTCAAACCTTGACCATATAATCTAAAGATTGTAAATACTTGTCTCATATCATATATACTTGTTCCAACAATTGTTTTTTTAGAACAGTAGTTTTTAACTACCTTACAGCATGTATATCACAAATCAATCTCAACATTTATAAAAAATCAATCTCACATATTCAAAGCAGGACTTGAACACATAATTATTTAGTCGAAAGTAGCCAACAATATTTGTACGGTTGTACCTATTGGTATAACTAGAGATTTTGCTATTAATAAAAGGTTTTCATAATCAGAAAAATATATATATATATCATTAATGATGTCATAATTTCTCATATTTAACATCACATTCTTGTAAATGTAGTAACTATGGGTTGATGATCTTCATAATTATGATAGGCTTAAAAATAACACAAAAAGCTATGATCAGCAAATAAACATAATTTATTAGTAATTTTTTGGTATTAAATGGATAATACTCGGTATTAATTTTTCTCAGGGTAAGTACAAAATAGCTAATTAATACCTTCTATTAAAATCCTTTTCTATGAAATATAATTCCAAATATTAGTTGGAAAAAACGTGGACCACGGTTCATCACCACAACAATGAACCTATACAGCTAAGATACAACTCAACCTTCATGTACAAGACAAAACACAATTAAGAGAGTGTTTGCTTAATCTCATTCTATGGTTATGACCTTCGTTTTATCGACATTTTCCGGCATGCAGATTTATTATAAAATTTCAAAACTGAAAGTACATAACAGAAAATATAAAGTTGAAAAAAAAAAAAAAAAAAAACTAACCGTGATCTTGAGTTCCGGTCCGCACTAAACTTGCAACTAAAAACCGGTTGTCTAATATTCCCTTGAATCTGAAACACAACCGGACTACACTCCGGTTCACCCCCAAACTGAAACAAAAACCGTGGATCCGGTTCACTCCTCACTTTTATAAACAAACTCGCACCACCCGGTTTATTCTCACCACCTTCACACCCAAGTTTCATCCACCCATTCTGAAAAACAACCGGTTTACAAACCGACCCATCAATGTTAACCATAACACCAACCCGACCCATCATTTTGCCACCGTTAAACCCACAGCTCGTACCCATTCGACCGGTATAAACCGAGACTGTTAGCAAAACCGGTTTATTTTGTAGCCTACGTAAAGCTGCAGGGTCAAGATGAAAACTGACTGCTGATGATGAGGTCTCAGGTGGAGAGTCAATATTTGCAGTTAATGGGACTAATGCAGTTTTTGGCGGGAAGTTTTTGATACGTAGTTTGCAGTAGCATGGGGTGGCGGCTGAGTGGATACCCGAAGTGGATCCGATGGGTTTAGTTGTGTTTGGGAGTTTGAGAGACAATGATTCTACTATTAAACGAACGAATGGACATGGATCCATTGTAGGATTATATGAAAAATGTTTGTGTGTGTTTTTTGATGATGAGTTTGATGTGAAATATGTATTTGTGTTTCGGAAACATCTATATTTTCGTGAATAAATGTCGGGTATTTGACAGCTATTTTGTGTGGGTCCCGGTTGTGGTTTTTTTTTTTTTTTTTTTTTTTTTTTTTTTTTCTTTTTCTTTTTAAGTAATTTAACTAGTTTATTGTTATCCTAAATCTATAATTAATATCTTCATTCTTGTTTTTGTGTGTTAAATTTTTTTTTATCTTTTTCGAAAGACAACATGTATTAAAAGAACCAAAACAAGGTACAAGATAAAATGATATTCAACCCACAACCTTAACAAGACAATTAAGGAGCATAGATCCCAAAAGAAACAAAATACTAACAAACAAAACCAAACAAGACCTTATGAAACTAACAAGAAGGACCAAACAAGACCTTATACACATATATTGAGACACTATAAATACTACCATATTTTTACAAATAATAACCCAAAAACATGAGTGCATTATCTTATTTCGGCGAAAGTGATCTTGAAGAGATTTCGGAGCTCGAGATGATTCTTCAAGAATATAATTATGAGCAATCGTTGTAGCAACAATAAGCCGGATGTTCGAAACGACGTAAATACATTTCCCGTGAACGTCAAATTGCTGAAGAACGTCTAATGGCTGACTATTTTGCTGAAGAACGTCTAGAGTCTGACCCGATGGTAGGGGTGTAATGAGTTTTAGTGTGATTATGAAATGCACATGCGCCTTACGCCAATTGGCGTATGGCATAACAGCTGATGAATTAGATGAGTATTTACAAATGAGAGAACATTGTGCACGCGATTGTCTAGATAATTTTACTATGTGCATAATCCAGTTGTATACGCGTGAGTTTTTAAGGAAAACCAGACGTGAATAACATTCACAACTTATACAACGCACATAATGCGGTTCATAAGATACCTGGAATGTTGGGAAGCATTGATTGTATGCAATGGGAATGGAAAAATTATCCGAAAGAATGGCAAGGCCAATTTCACAGAGGTGATAAAAAGTATCCAACTATAATGCTTGAAGCCGTTGCGTCATACGATTTGTGGATTTGACATGCATTTTTTGGGGTGGCGAGTCCGAATAACGATCTTACCGTTTTGAATAATTCTCCGTTATTCGACGACATGCTTTATGAAATCGCCCCGAGGTTCCGTTTGAAGTAAACGGGCGTACAATTAAACAAGGGTATTATCTAGCTGACGGAATTTACCCGGAGTGGTCATCTTTTGTCAAATCATTCACGGTTGCACATACCAAAAAAAAATGACGTATTTAAAGCGAAACAAGAAAGTGCTCGAAAAGATATCGAAAGAGCTTTTGGTGCCCTCCAAGGACGTTGGCATATTATTGCCCAATTAGCGCGTGCATTTACTGTGGGCAAGCTACAGAGAATCATGTACGCGTGCATCATATTACATAACATGATTTTGAAAGATCAACAATTTGCGATATCCGAAATGAGCGAGATGTATATTTGTCCGCGGATAAATTTACAACGGGAATGAGTCGAAAGATGCGATGTGCAACGAAAGAAGGGGAGGGAACTACGCGATAAACGCGTACACGCAGTGCTTCAACGAAATCTCATCGAGCATGTTTGGAAATGACATCAATGGGAACAATTTCAACAACAGCAACAACAACAACAACATAATTAGTTTCTTTATAATTTGATGTATTTCTTAAGTTGCGTATGTTTTTTACCATTTTTTTTCGTATCGTTAGTCTATGTTTCGTATGTGTTTTAATACGATGTATCGTATTTTTAATTTAATGGAATGAATTTAGTTTATTTGGAAATTTAAATAAATAAAATAAAATAGAAAGTGGTGGGACCCAAATAAGTAAGTTGTGAGTTCTGAAATCTGATCCAGAAGTCTCTGCATGTCGGTCTGATGCTGAACCTGCATGTCCTCCACGAGGTTCTCTAATGTATCGGCTCTGAGGCGTGCTTGCAAAGCTTCCTCAATGTGTCTATGTCCCTCCCATTGTAGGACTGTCATGTGGGAGCGTGTCTCGAACATCTCTGACTGTATCATAGTCAGACCGTCTTGAAGATCCATCCTATCGGATACGATGCTATGGAGGGTGCCATTGACCGTCTCGGGGCGGTCAAGCGGTGTTTTGTCAACTATACTCAGGAGGGTATCACTTGACATTTTTACATGGAAACGCTTGACATTTACGGACATCCTGTTACTCTTTTGACCATTTATAAAAATCCATGAACATTCAGACTTTGAGACTATTTTTAAATGAAACTAGACTCAATTACCTTCAAAATGCCGGGTGGCACGACCCGTGACGACTTACGGATCAAAAGATACGATTTTTCAAAGTTTACCAAAAATTTTACCGAGCCGCCCATCCGATAGGATGGAGACTGCTGGTCTCCCGAAATCACGTTTAGGTCCGTAACTTGTAAACCCGACCTCTATATTTCACCAAACTTTCCAGATTTACTTAGTATGCTATTGGGCTCATTTTCATACAAAAACATTTACCATTTGACTCCCCGAAATAGTACTTTACAATTTGGACGGGTTATGCATTTAACCCATTTTCACCATAAATCACTTATACCAATTTATTTTCCCACAAAACTTAAACTTTATCATTACTTTAACATACTAACTATGTTCCATATACACTTGTCCCGTTTACAACCCAAAATGGGTAAAAACACACCTAATCCAAACGCCTCCTAAAACATTGACCATAAACCATTTAACACACTTGGACACACCGTTGACCACCCAAACTTTATGACGACCTTGACACACACTATACAATTCATAAGAAAGACTCTCGGGGGTACAACCTTGATTCGAGCTCGGTATTCTACCTAGCCCCTAATGCTTATTATCTTTCAACCCGCTTCTAAATCCTTAAGCCATAATCCAAGTACTTTCTTTTCGTCGCGCATAAACCTACAAGAACATTGGAACACTAAAACGTAAGCTTTCGCTTAGTAAGTAACTAGATTAATATATGATCAATACTTCCATTCACAATTTATATGCATCAAGAACACCTTTAATCATTAGGCTCATACCAAACCAATCTCATTACCATTATCATAACAACATATATATGACATTAACATAATAACATTATACACATGACAAGCATAAACTTACCTTAGGCCTCTCAACCTCATGTCCTATCTCTTGATCCTAGCTCATTAACATACCTCCTATTAACCCACTTCCTAATCCAAGGCTTAATCATATCACTCATTCATTAACACATAACATGGGAACATTCATATCAAGCATATAGAAATCAAAGTTACTTACCTTAGCTTCCAAAGCTAAGCTACAATCATGATATCACCATCGTCATCATCATCACCATCATTTTCCTAGTTCATAACCATTATTCATAAACACTTAATAACACATAACCAAAAACTATAACAACTAACACACCCTTTAACATACTTGGTCATCATATGATCATACTTTGATCATATGATGAACATCCTTTTATTTACTAACTAAACCCATACAAACTTACCTCATAATCACTATAACCCATTAATTATCTTGAAACCACCATTTACCCATTTCCCCTAAATTGGGTACATAAACCCTAACCCTTGAATAAATCAATTAACACTAATTAAAAGGTTACTTACTTGCCATAATCATGCTAATGAGTAGCCATCTTCAACCCATCTTCATAGCCCATCAACCTTCATCATTTTCCCTCTCTTTTCCTCCTCCAAGAACCGGACCTCAACTCCCTCTAAAATAATGATAGCAATGTCCAGAATCTTCTAGTTTATACTAGTTAGATTTCATCTTTGGCTAAATGACATAACTAGTCCCTTAAGTCCCCTTTTTCCCTACTTGGCCACAACTAACTTATAACACTTTTTTATCTATTGCAACTTTAGCCCCTTAGGTCCATTTCCTGTCTACTTGTGCCACGTAACACTTTCCATAACCCTTTTAACCCATTCATTTACTATTAGCTGACTATCGGGTTTGACTGTAACGTAACATTCATTGACTGGCCAATCACCTAAAGTCCTTAGCAAATTTCCATCTAGGGTGGGGCCTATTCATAACCGGGATACGGGTCTAACAATTCTACCCCCTTATTTAGATTTCGTCCCCGAAATCTATCATCTTTACTAACCAAAACCTAGTCACATTTTATTTCTCATTCGTAGCACCTTTATTCTTAGTTTATTTAGTTGCAACGATCTAATTGATCTTTAGTTCCATCTAGGGTGGGGCCTATTCATAACCGGGATACGTGTCTAACAATTCTACCCCCCTTATTTAGATTTCGTCCCCGAAATCTATCATCTTTACTAACCAAAACCTAGTCACATTTTATTTCTCATTCGTAGCACCTTAATTCTTAGTTTATTTAGTTGCAACGATCTAATTGATCTTGCAACTCTAAGCATACTATAACACAGCATATGTCCTTAATCCACATTACTTCCCGTTTACTTCTATAACCATACAACTCTTACTTAGCTTATTACACAATACGAGACATCCTCACTATAACTATTTACCATTCTAATCCGTTCCATTACCGTTACATCACATTCTCACTTGCTTTATCCTATATTCTCACCCTTTAACTACAATTTACTTGAGAAAATCGTATTATTTGACCTTACATAAATACACTTGGTTAATACTTTCACATTCTATCAACACCACTTAACCATTTCTTTTACGTCTCTACAATTACCTTATTTCTTCTACTTCTTTCTTCATGTCATTTTCGTTTACCTTCTAAGGCTTATAGAAATATTACATGAATTAGCTTTATAACATCATACTTTAACATTTGCCGTCACATTACACGTGACATTTATCATCAATTATTTCCATTACTCATATTTTATACCACGTCACAATTACGTATTATGACATTTTTAAGCATCATTACAATTCTTTAGTTCCTTCAACTTATACTTAACACTCAAAACATAGGCTTTTATTAAGTTTCACTAAAAGACGTACTCTAATTTTAACCCTCTTATCTTAGTCCTTATAATTTCTAACTAATTCTAAACCTCCACTTTCTACTTCTCTAACCCTACTCGTGTCATGTCGGCAACACATAAGCACACTTATTCATGCTTCCTCATTTATATGGAAAGGCGTCCCAATCGATGTAAATCAAGAAACATAAACTCATGGTTATATATATTTCCAACACCACACAAGTACTCCTATTTCCATATTTAACTTTTATTCTCTCATCCTTTTTTGTATTTCACGTTTCCTTTTTAGACTTTGATCCATATCATTAACACATTCATTATAGGGATATTTTTATTGCTAAGGATGTAGGCAATCCCATTGCCGATGAAGGCAACACGTTTTATCCCGAAGGATCTTTAACATATCCCGAAGGATTCCTTAACATTCATTGACTTGGTCATCCCAAAGGATACCACCTTTTACATTCATCCCGAAGGATATCATCTTTAACGTTCATCCCGAAGGATCATTAACATTCATCACTTTATCACTTTCACATTTTAACATCGGATCCAAGCCATTAACATTTTATCAAACACACATTATCTCATCTATTTTATTTAGTGAAGGCAAGCTCATAGAGCATATGAACCTGCTTATTATAATTACACATTTATATGTGTTTATTGTTTTACATTCTTAATCCGCATTTTTCATTTTCACATCCTTACTTTGCCCTTTAACCTATCCGACTCTTTTCACTTTTAAACCTTGCGTAGGTTAATTTTTTATTCATTCATTAGCATCATTTATTCTTCTTGCACATTTTAAGTCACCTTCACATCCTTATCATGTTTTAGTTTTCACAACGCATCATTGCGTTCTTACTTGCACACTTATTTTACCACAACTCACATTCTCATTCCTTAACTCATTTCTTAAATCATTCATGTCTTTAAGCAATATCACTCTATCTCGCCTTTTACATATATACCTTTCATAGATCATTAACTATAACACCTTCGTTAGCGTTACCTTTTCTTCACACACATCCTATTTACATAAGCTCGTTACGTTTACCGCACAATGTCTCATTATATTCTTGCTTACACACTTAACTCGTCTCATTCACTCGTTAGCGTTTAAACCATCTCATTTATCTCGTCATTATCTTATCAATACACCTTACTTTAATCCTATAAATTTTACATCATATTAGACAATCAAGGGACTCATTTGATCTTGCTTCCATCATAACCTACCATAACATCATTGTCATTATTATACATTTATGTACCTACTCAATCCTCATACATACTCATCTCATTCCATTTAAATTCTTAACTTATCACATTTAACCTTTAGCATTCAAACTTTTTCGTTTAATTTCCATCCTTTATATACCAACACGTTTTATCTCAACCTCACGTTCACACTTAAACCTCAAGTATTTTACCTTATCGTCATCCCGTCTCTATACCATTTTAACTTTAGTCTCTAATCACTAATATGATAAGACCATATGTTGGTCACATTTCATGCCATCATTCCCTAATCTCATTCTTTAATCTTCAAGTCAATATACAATTAATCATTAATTTGTTAGTTTTGTCTTGTCTTTCCACACTATACGTTAGTACACTCAATATCATTACGATCCACACTTAAAGCGTCATTACTTAATCTCATTCGTTTTCTTCCTGTCACAAACCCTTAACATTTAGCGTGTTAATCCCATTTTATCATAACGCATTATATTTTAGCACACTTTTCGTTACTACGATCCATCATTTAAGCGTTAATATCTTAAGTTACTCACTAACCCATCTCTAATACCGCTTACTATTCCTTTTTACATCTTACCATTGATGCGTGGTTTTGCAACCTTACAACAGGTTTTACCTCTCGAGGGATCTCAAGAGGCTTACAACCCCACCAGGCAGTGTACCTGACCGATGTAGTATAGTGTAGTGGTAAGTACGGGGGATTGATCGTTCTCCACAGGGAATAGTGTTCGTTAGGTATGAAAAACTACTTTAGTAGGTCTAAGGGTGAGGGAAGATTCTTTTTTTGTATTTTTATAATTTTTTATAAAAGCAAGTAAAATCTCGGGTTTGAAGGAGTGGGCGGAATTAGTTGCTAGTCAACTAACCCAATTAACTACAAATGCAAATAAAATAAAATAACTGAAAATGAAAAGAGTTGTGAAACTTATGTGGAGAGAAATGTGTTTACTTAGATTTCCTTACTCCCTAACTATCTTTTACCGGTTGATTAGTGTGTATTAATTGCGTGGATGACGGGTGTATTCCATAATACCAATCGTGGGGTGGCGTACGTACTTCCCCAACTCTATAAGCTCCTACTTCACTCCTATGTCGAGCCGGCTAGGAAGCTCCTAACATGGGATCACTAGAATTCGCTCATGCATTAAATACAACCATAAAAACCTTAGTACGCATTGGTTTATGTTTCTTAAGACGTTCAAGCAAGTTACCGAATAGGAAGTTAGCCAGTTTTCTTAAGCCTAACATCGATGAACAATCATCCAATATAATTAATAACACACTAATAACCAATAATCAATAGCTAGGTTTCATTAGATCTAAGCAAACACAAGATAAATCTAGCCTAACATGTTAATCAAAAGACAAGAACAAGTTATAATCAAACAACACATAGACATATTGAATGATCAAACAATTACTTATCTTCAATTAAACATGGGAGATCCAAGGGTATGAAAACCCTTAAAAATGGCAGAAATTCGTCTTTAGGGTTTCTTCTCACAAAGTTGCACACTAATGACAAAAAATTGCAAAACTATATATAGAGTTTAAGGGCTGACGGCGTCACATTATAGGACTTGACGCCGTCACCTCGCCGTGTCTAGGGTTCCCGGATGGCCTTCCTGACGCCGTCCCTCTTTAGTGCTCCAAAATCCGCTCTGGCCTATCAAGGGGTGACGCCGTCAGAATTGAGCTTGACGCCGTCCCTCTTTAGCTTAAGCCGTGACGACCTTGATTACTTCAAAGGGTGACGCCGTCAGACTTTCCCTTGTAAAATTCTCTGGCTTATCATGAGTAATTTTCAAATCCACCTTTTTTGCCAAGCCGTGACGCCGTCTGGACCAATCCCTGACGCCGTCAAAGGTACTTTCCAGCCGATTTTGAGACTTTGTCGTTTTCTTCACTTTTATGCTCCAAAAACGTCCAAAATGCTTCCTTTTTCAGATTTCTTCTCCAAGGTACCTAAAATGACAAAAGGAACGATTTAGGGCAATATTTGATCAAATAAATACGATTTAGGGCTTAAATGACCCCCTAAAAGCGGTACACTTTTCGCTTCATCAAATACCCTTACACTTGAGATTTGCTTGTCCTCAAGCAAATGCACTTTTATTCTAATCAAAATACAAGTTAGGGGTCATTTAATGCTAATATAAAAGTAATTACAACAAATAGTCGTTCCACTTTAATCATAATAAGCACGGAGATTACAAACTAGCACCTCACAAGTAGTGTTTAGATACTCACATCTCTCAGGTGTCATCAAAATAAATCTCATAAATGAAAACGGATAATATCTCTCACTACCTGTCATAGCAAATAGATTACCATAGGCTTGGGAAAGGATCGAAAACCTCCTCCACTAGGCGTAAGCACCTAAGATAAACTATCAAAGAGGGCTTTTACATGGGTTATAACGTTAGGTGTAGGATTATGATAAACACGGTTTTGTTTGATAAAGGATATTTTACTGGTGGCGAGTTAAAGATCTTGATTAATTACATGTACAATATGGCGTTGCTAAGCCAAGACTAGACTCGACTTAAGCTAAAAACAAAATAACATAAACATAAAATGAAACGGGATGGTAGTCCGTATGTTTTTTCTATTTTTTTTTTCTCATTTTTTTGTATTTTTCTTGATTTTTTCGATTTTTTTTTTTTTTTTTTTTTTTTTTTTTTTTTAATACACTCTTGCCCTACCATCCAAAATAATACATCATAGGGGCGTTGCATTCCCCTTACACTTGAACTTTTACATAACTTTACAAATAACTATTCTAATGACTCGAATTAAGATAATCGAAACACTTGGAGTACTTTTAAAATATTTAGCACATATGGGGGTAATAAATGATGTTCTTCCCCATTACACTAGTACTTTACCCATGAGTCCCAATCGTCCCAAAACAATATGTACAAGGATATGACTCGACTTAGCAACCATGTAATCAATTAGATAATTAACTTGGGGTTTAAACAAATGTTGTCACAATAATGCACTAAAAATGAGTGCATATAAGGTAGGTTAAGGCGATTTGGGTGTACATTTAAGTGGGGTGTAACAAATTCTTCCTTTAAGTAAAATGCTTAAAGTTAGAAACGAAAAGATAGGCTCTGAGGGGTGTACTAGGGGTATCGTGTACTAAAAATGAGTACAACGCAAAGGGTGTGGGAGAATTACTTGACCAATGTAGCCAAAGTAATTATAACAAAAACACAGGTGTAAAACAATGGGTTAATCCTAATGCCTCTTATCATGTAGTAAATCTAACTACACGAATGTAGTCTCACTTGTGGCCTCGGAATGGTCCTAACGCAAGTTCAAGAATCTAAGTGCTACCGGTACACACATCATAGCATAAATGCTTTTCCTACCAATTCTAGGGGCGAACCTCACATATTTGGGGGTGGAAAATTTTTTAGTGGTACGGTTTTTGTGCTAGTCATATAACTCTTATCCATGAGACGCTCATTAAGACCAAAGTTTCACTCCTATATGTTGTAAAAAATTTTAAATTTGGCACTAAAATTGCCTTAACAGGTATTTCTCTCAGTTTTATTACACATCTACCATTAAATAAACGAAAAATCAAGCGTAATTGCATTCTCTAAGGTATCGTACTTTACCCCCCCCCCCTTACACTTAAGATGAACATTGTCCCTAATGTTCAAATCACAAGATGTAAAAGTAAATAAGGTAAAAGAATGAAATCAAATACTCCCCTGATTCGCTCGGTGGATAAAGAAGTAACATGGTTAGATCTTCTTCCAAGAGAAAGTAGAAGCTCCAAGGCTAATGCATCGCCATAAGCTTGATTCCACATACATCTCCTTGTCCAAAATAACCTGTTGAACCTGAGAAAACAAACACGAAAACCTGCATAACATCGGCGGGATAAATTCTATATATAAGGATATAATGCTTGTGGAATGATAATTTTGCAGATTCCTGGAGTTTATAAGTTAGAGATTTACTAAAAACTTTTTATGAAAACAAAAGTTTCAAAAATTTCTGAAAATTAAAACCTGACGCCGTCAGGTGGTAAATCCTGACGCCGTCAGAAATGATCTGACAGAATTCTCATGTTAAGTTTCCGGAAAATTTCTGGAAAAACTTATGCCTCACTTCCTGGAAATCCTGCAAAATATTCATTATGACTCGATACAAGCATTTGACTCTAACAATCACTAGTATGCATGCTCATTTAATATTGTTGTGATTCATGTTCAATCTTGTTCTTGTAAACAAATTTGGATTCCCTTACACTTATCTTTTGCAAAATACCTTTATATGTAGTTAAGACGAAGTTAAAAACAAAATAAAGCATTTTCACAATTTACTTTGAAACATGAGCACAAACAATAACAATTAAACTTGCATACGGAAACAAATAAAATCAAACAAACAAACAAACAAATAAAGCTTGGGTTGCCTCCCAAGAAGCGCTTGTTTTTGTTCGAGTCACGAGCCTGACTCTACCCTTATTTAACGGAAATAGGGGAGGTTTTCCCTACACTTAGGATTAAGTGCGGGTGGAAGTAGCGATACACACCCTTAGGGTGGAAATATGCCACGTGAGGTGAAGGGGGTGAGTGAATGCCTTCCTTCATCCTAAAACTACCCGGATAATATTGGTTTATGGGTGGGTCGGTTCCTCTTTTGTCTCCTAGATGTAAATCTAAGGATGAAAAGTTGTGTAAAGGTTGAAGTTCCGGCTCATCAACACTAGGAAATTCCCTAGAACTAAGAGTAAGGTCATCACTAAAAGTGTTCAAACTTATATCCTCTAGTTGTGCTTGGTCCAAGGGTTCTACCTCCATCGGGATTCCTAAAGTCTCTTCTACTTCTTCCGGGTAAGTCACGGGCAGTGTGGGTGCCTCAAATGATGGTAGGACTTGTGGGGTATTTAGCGGGCTTATGTTACTTACCTTATCATTCCTTGTGTCAAGATCACCTATGTGTTCATCTTGTATTATGGTAGTGCCTAACCATGACATGCAACTAGGTGGCTCAACTCTACCCTCATCCCCAAACAAACATGTTTCATGATCCTTGAAATTTGTGGTCAATTGACTTGTACTAACGTTTGTTGGGTTGTCTACTCTATAATAATATTGGGCACAATCTTCTATGGTATCCCATGCTTCTTCAGCATTTAATTCCCTAAGGTCCCTACTGGCAAAATCGTTAATGCACATTTGGTCATATCGGTCGACACGATCGTAAAAGATTTGGGTTAGGGATGCTAAATCGAAGCTATGATGAGGGACTATTTGGAGTAAGTTTTTAAAACGAGTCCATGCATCATATATGGGTTCATCTCGATATTGGTTGAACATCAAGATGTCATTAGGGGCAAAAGGATTTCGTGGTCGGTAGTATGGTGGGTTCGCGTACTCCATATTGGTGAACGGAAGAGTCAATGGAAAGGTTTTTACGAACAAAGACACAAAGAAAAGATAGACTACTAGAAAGCTAATAAAAAGAAAATAAAAATCTCACTAGATAGGAATCTAATGAGTAGACCTAATAAAAATAAAATTTCAACCTAAGCAATAACTACTCCCCGGCAGCGGCGCCAAAAACTTGATGCGTGGTTTTGCGACCTTACAACAGGTTTTACCTCTCGAGGGATCTCAAGAGGCTTACAACCCCACCAGGCAGTGTACCTGACCGATGTAGTATAGTGTAGTTGTAAGTACGGGGGATTGATCGTTCTCCACAGGAAATAGTGTTCGTTAGGTATGAAAAACTACTTTAGTAGGTCTAAGGGTGAGGGAAGATTCTTTTTTTGTATTTTTATAATTTTTTATAAAAGCAAGTAAAATCTCGAGTTTGAAGGAGTGGGCGGAATTAGTTGCTAGTCAACTAACCCAATTAACTACAAATGCAAATAAAATAAAATAACTGAAAATGAAAAGAGTTGTGAAACTTATGTGGAGAGAAATGTGTTTACTTAGATTTTCTTACTCCCTAACTATCTTTTACCGGTTGATTAGTGTGTATTAATTGCGTAGATGACGGGTGTATTCCTTAATACCAATCGTGGGGTGGCGTACGTACTTCCCCAACTCTATAAGCTCCTACTTCACTCCTATGTCGAGCCGGCTAGGAAGCTCCTAACATGGGATCACTAGAATTCGCTCATGCATTAAATACAACCATAAAAACCTTAGTACGCATTGGTTCATGTTTCTTAAGACGTTCAAGCAAGTTGCCGAATAGGAAGTTAGCCAGTTTTCTTAAGCCTAACATCGATGAACAATCATCCAATACAATTAATAACACACTAATAACCAATAATCAATAGCTAGGTTTCATTAGATCTAAGCAAACACAAGATAAATCTAGCCTAGCATGTTAATCAAAAGATAAGAACAAGATATAATCAAACAACACATAGACATATTGAATGATCAAACAATTACTTATCTTCAATTAAACATGGGAGATCCAAGGGTATGAAAACCCTTAAAAATGGCAGAAATTCGTCTTTAGGGTTTCTCCTCACAAAGTTGCACACTAATGACAAAAAATTGCAAAACTATATATAGAGTTTAAGGGCTGACGGCGTCACGTTATAGGACTTGACGCCGTCACCTCGCCGTGTCTAGGGTTCCCGGATGGCCTTCTTGACGCCGTCCCTCTTTAGTGCTCCAAAATCCGCTCTGGCCTATCAAGGGGTGACGCCGTCAGAATTGAGTTTGACGCCGTCCCTCTTTAGCTTAAGCCGTGACGACCTTGATTACTTCAAAGGGTGACGCCGTCAGACTTTCCCTTGTAAAATTCTCTGGCTTATTATGAGTAATTTTCAAATCCACCTTTTTTGCCAAGCCGTGACGCCGTCTGGACCAATCCCTGACGCCGTCAAAGGTACTTTCCAGCCGATTTTGAGACTTTGTTGTTTTCTTCACTTTTATGCTCCAAAAACGTCCAAAATGCTTCCTTTTTCAGATTTCTTCTCCAAAGTACCTAAAATGGCAAAAGGAACGATTTAGGGCAATATTTGATCAAATAAATAGGATTTAGGGCTTAAATGACCCCCTAAAAGCGGTACACTTTTCGCTTCATCAACCATTATTATCCTTCATTCGTCAAACCATTCACTACGTGTCACCACCAATACATCACGTCTAATTTACCAATTTCATGTTCGTTATTTACTCATTATTCAAGTATTTCTCATAATACATTGTTTTCCGTTTTTCCTTCTCTTTGCCTAACGCATTATCAATTACTCATCTATCATCTTTCATTACTTTTGACAAAGTCTATGTAATACTTGCCGATTCTATACTTTTATATACATTTATCGCATTTCACTTGAGTGGTCACATTACATTTTTCGTTATATTGTCAACCCCAAGTTGACCTCTTATCTTATCTTACGTCTACAAGTTATTTTAATGTTTATTTACTTTAATCCTTTTGACTCGTCTGCTTTGAATTCCTTTGCATCACACTTCTTTTATACATCACGTTATAATAAGTATTCTTAAATTACATTGCTTATGACAAAATTAGCACTTAATACATAATCTTCAAGCACATTATACATACTTAATCTCATATATACACAAGGTCTACTCTCAACATCCTTTCCACGAAAGATAAACATTACTAATCACTTACGTTTCATTAGTCTATAGTTAATTATAATTTTAAACCATTAAACATGCCTAAGTCATACCATTTGTCTATTATCATTGAGGTAAATTTTACTTCATTTTACTAATCTATGCATTAGCTGTTTTATATATCATTTATTACTCACACCTTTCTAAAATATCTTACAATCACACATTTTAACAATACGCTTACCTAAGCATCTAAATCCTCGCCATACACACATACTTATCTATCCTTAACGTTCTCATAAAGACAAGTCTTACTCAATCCCTTAACCCTTACCAGGTCATCATTCTTTCGAACACCATACATACAAATCATTCGTCACACCACTTTTATTGCAATCTAAGTAAATTTGCTATTTTGCGTATTATACTATAACACATTCCTTGCCTTTACCATTAATCACAATATTACCTTACCAATAACACTTCTAGTAACTTCACCTACAACTCATACCCTTTAAGGCCTCGATTCACATAATTAAAACTTTAGTCTATCCGACACGAGAACTATCATTCACTTACTTAACACTTAGCACAATACATTTCAACATAGAATTTCTTCACATATACATTGACACCATAAAACACATACCACACTTATCGGCTTAAATACATATACCACGTCTTTCATTCCATCACATAGTTAAGGCAATCTCTAATTCGCGTCTAATTCATTACTTCTATATTTCACTACATCCACATCACAACATTCACATTACATCTTAGCTATAATATAATCTCATCATTACCATAAGCGCTTCTATGTTATACTACAAGGGCACCTACTAGTAGCATTACTTCAACTTACATACAACACGTCTATGAGTGGTTTAAGTCTAGGCAACCTATAGTGGAAACCTAATTTACTTAAACCGAAGCTCTGATACCAAGTTGTTACACCCCGTGCCCGATTAGACCAAAAATTAAAACTTTTTACATTGAAACGCTTGACATTTACGGACATCCTGTTACTCTTTTGACCATTTATAAAAATCCATGAACATTCAGACTTTGAGACTATTTTTAAATGAAACTAGACTCAATTACCTTCAAAACTCCGGGTGGCACGACCCGTGACGACTTACGGATCAAAAGATACGATTTTTCAAAGTTTACCAAAATTTTTACCGAGCCGCCCATCCGATCGGGTGGAGACTGCTGGTCTCCCGAAATCACGTTTAGGTCCGTAACTTGTAAACTCGACCTCGATATTTCACCAAACTTTTCAGATTTACTTAGTATGCTATTGGGCTCATTTTCATACAAAAACATTTACCGTTTGACTCCCCGAAATAGTACTTTACAATTTGGACGGGTTATGCATTTAACCCATTTTCACCATAAATCGCTTATACCAATTTATTTTCCCACCAAACTTAAACTTTATCATTACTTTAACATACTAAATATGTTCCATATACACTTGACCCGTTTCCAACCCAAAATGGGTAAAAACACACCTAATCCAAACGCCCCCTTAAACATTGACCATAAACCATTTAACACACTTGGACACACCGTTGACCACCCAAACTTTATGACGACCTTGACACACACTATACAATTCATAAGAAAGACTCTCGGGGGTACAACCTTGATTCGAGCTCGGTATTCTACCTAGCTCCTAATTCTTATTATCTTCTAATCCGCTTCTAAATCCTTAAGCCATAATCCAAGTACTTTCTTTCCGTCGCGCATAAACCTACAAGAACATTGGAACACTAAAACGTAAGCTTTCGCTTAGTAAGTAACTAGATTAATATATGATCAATACTTCCATTCACAATTTATATGCATCAAGAACACCTCTAATCATTAGGCTCATACCAAACCAATCACATTACCATTATCATAACAACATCATAACTATATCACATTAACATAATAACATTATACACATGACAAGCATAAACTTACCTTAGGCCTCTCAACCTCATGTCCTATCTCTTGATCCTAGCTCATTAACATACCTCCTATTAACCCACTTTCTAATCCAAGGCTTAATCCTATCACTCATTCATTAACACATAACATGGGAACATTCATATCAAGCATATAGAAATCAAAGTTACTTACCTTAGCTTCCAAAGCTAAGCTACAATCATGATATCACCATCGTCATCATCATCACCATCATTTTCCTAGTTCATAACCATTATTCATAAACACTTAATAACACATAACCAAAAACTATAACAACTAACACACCCTTTAACATACTTGGTCATCATATGATAATACTTTGATCATATGATGAACACCCTTTTATTTACTAACTAAACCCATACAAACTAACCTCATAATCACTATAACCCATTAATTAACTTGAAACCACCATTTACCCATTTCCCCTAAATTGGGTACATAAACCCTAACCCTTGAATAAATCAATTAACACTAATTAAAGGTTACTTACTTGCCATTATCATGCAAATGAGTAGCCATCTTCAACCCATCTTCATAGCCCATCAACCTTCATCATTTTCCCTCTCTTTTCCTCCTCCAATAACCGGACCTCAACTCCCTCTAAAATAATGATAGCAATGTCCAGAATCTTCTAGTTTATACTAGTTAGATTGCATCTTTGGCTAAATGACATAACTAGTCCCTTAAGTCCCCTTTTTCCCTACTTGGCCACAACTAACTTATAACACTTTTTGATCTATTGCAACTTTAGCCCCTTAGGTCCATTTCCTTTCTACTTGTGCCACGTAACACTTTCCATAACCCTTTTAACCCATTCATTTACTATTAGTTGACTATCGGGTTTGACTGTAACGTAACATTCATTGACTGGCCAATCACCTAAAGTCCTTAGCAAATTTCCATCTAGGGTGGAGCCTATTCATAACCGGGATACGGGTCTAACAATGATGGTGGATGGGGTAGGTGTGCGGGCTACTGCTGCCCTGGAGCTCTCTCCAGTCTCGAAGACTCGGGGAGTGAAACCGGGTGGAAATGGTAATGATGATGAGGATGAATGAATGGGACCTGCTGTACGGGCTCGGCTCTGAGAGGGTAGATCCTCTTCTGGAGTCGGCTCCCGTTGGTCGGGTCTAACCGACGGTGGATGGGGTGATGATAATAGTGGTGGCAATGCATACTAGTACTCGGGTGTTGATAGGGGTGTCATCCCGATCATGTCAAGGGGTGAAGTAGGGGAGAAGGGTGGAAATTGTGGTATAATCGGCACTATAGGTAGTCGTACCCTCTTGCGAGGTGTATGCATCCTGATACAACCGTTGGGGTGGCTCCAAAATGGTGTCAAAAATGGTTCGGGCTCATAGGATACTAAGATCCTGACTCATCTACGTCGGGCTACCGGTGCAGGTGGGGGTGGTGGAGCAGGTAATGGTGTATCTGACTCTTCTGCAGGCAGCCATTGTTGTGTCTGCATGTACTGGTCGTCAGTAAGTGGGGTGTAAGTGGGAGAAACTGGACGGTTCTCCGGGTGTGGTGGTGAGATATGTGCCCGTCTAGCTAGTTGTAACCACTGCGAAAATCCCACACTAGCTTACACTATTTCTTAGAATACTTGTCCTTTATCACGTATAATTTTTTTTTTTATTTACCTGCTGTCTGGATTACAACTATTATCTCATGTGACGTAACTCACATCCATGATAAACGTGCTCGCGTGCAACCCAACCTGAACCTATTTAATGTTTATTTATATATAAACATTATCCTATGTCAAGTATAGTAACTTTACAAATTACCATTTGCCACTTTACATTAATTCGTTAACATACTAGTTTAACTAAACTATTTTCACCCAATATAGTTTCTATGAGACTTTAAACCACTATAATACCAAAAATAGTTAACGAAACCCTAGAAATACCAAAATATAAATTACCAGGATAATGTACAAGTCACTAAAGCACGAAAACCCTAATTTCACTATAACTCCCGGTAAACCCTAATTTCACAGAAACTATTATTTTATTTGTAAACCCTAGTTAATATTTTTATAAAAATATTATGTACAAGTAATTTAAGTCAAGGTACAAGTCCTTTAAGCATAAAATCTAAATAGAAATAAAAACCTTATAAAGACTTTAAAAATAATCATTTAAATGACATATTATGTAATATTTTTACACAATAAATTCTAAAAATAATTTATTAAGTTATTTAATATATGTACAACTCCATAAACTTAATGTACAACCCTTTATTGCACAAGATCATAAAAACTCATTTATATGTATTTAAAGTGTAATAAAAATTACATAAAAATTATAGAAAATTAGGAAATAATTAAGAATGTATTTTTCTTATTTTCCTGACATTAGTACAAGTCTCTTAAGCTTAAGGTACAACTTGTTAAAGCACAAAAACTCATTTTCCCTATATAACTACAAATCGATACATGTTAAATTAAGCCCTATGGATTCAAAAACCTTCCTCAAGAGAACCCTAAACCTAGAAACCCTAACTATGCCTAAAAACCCTAGTTTACAAGCAAATTAAGCCTAGGTACAATACCTTTATGCACCACACGAACCAAAACCAACCTAGTTGTAAAAATTAGTTCGACTAGGACAAGAACAACATCCCTAGTTCACTTCCTTAAACCTTAAGAAGCCATTTGTGTGAACCCTAAGTGAAACACATAGCCCCTCTTCTAGAAATGGTACACATGTGTGATATGTGTTCTTCCACATCACCTCAACCCTCCTCCTACCTTGTGGCGCCCTAACAGCCACCCACCTCATCTCCCTCACTTCCATAATTCTCCTAGAAGACACAAGAAACCCTAGATTACTCCTATAAATAGAAACTAACCTTAAAAACCCTAATCCACTCGCATCACTACACGAACCAATCCACACAGCCCCAAACCACTTCATTACTGATTCCACTAGCCTAATATAAGTTCAAATAGACACAAGAGAGCAGTAGGAAGAAGCCAGGACCAAGAGAGTGTTAGTTCAAACCATATTTCACAAAATCATACCCTAGTCGACTTTTATAACAAGGTATGTCTATGGTTTTTTTTTTTTTTCATTCACTCTTTTATACTTATTTTGTGTCTAATAACATAATAGAACATGTCTTAAAATATGTCATAGCTCAGAAATCTAAAAATCAAATTATTTACTTCTTTTTGTTCTTATCGAGTAGCAAAAACAAACACACTAAGTTTATTTTTTTTCGATATTTTAAGAACACTAGCCTATAAGATACTTACATATTGTTAAATAGAATATTTTTAGAAGAACGTAGCAATTTGAATCACTAAAAATGAATAAACGAGTCAAAAGTTATGGTTAATTAAAGTTATATATAAACTATAAAAACTTTCTGTAACAGCAGACGAGTTTACGCAAAACGAGGCCTTTCTGGTCCGTTTCGTCGAAAACTCAAAACACAAAAGTTGTCCGGAACGTCGTTTCCTTCAAAAAGTCTTTAGACCTCGAGTCATAAAAACGTATAACGAATGGTGTTTTATTTAAATTCAGAACTGATTTTTAGAAAAGACAGCAGCAGACCTCAGTTTTGTATACTTAATTTCGAATAGTAAATGAACTCCTAAAATTCTAGATTTTGGCATGATTAAAGACTACTAAAAGAGCTAACTATAGGAAAAAGAATCACTAATTTTCATTGAGTATCGAGTGAGAACGAAGCACTTTTTGTTGAGTCATCTTCTGTGTCGAACAACTTGGTTCGAGAGTTTTCAAAAATTATTTCGAGGTCATGCGTTCGAACCATGGTCTAATCTTTGGTGAAAATACTCTTAAAACACTAATAGATATTCTGGCTAAGAAGTCATAAAAAGTTTCGTCACGAATCATGAGAAATAAAATGTTTTTGTGAAGAAAGGATATCGAGTGAAACATACTAGGAGTCTCAAGGGCTAGTTTTGCCAAAAATCTAAAAAGTTTCATGAGTTGGACTAGTTTTGCAGTCGAATAAACCCTAGGGGTAAAAATGGTCGATTTTGAAACTTAAGGGTAGAAAGTGTCAATTAACTAAAGTTCAAGGGTAAAACTTGCCATTTCAATATAGTTCAGGGATAAGAGTTGCCAACCCTAGAAACTAAAAGGTTTAAAGTGAAAATATACTTATAAACCCTAATTCTTAATTTAATATTATTATTAATATTATTATTATTACTATTGTTATTATTATTATTAGGATATTAGAACCTAATATACGTTTTCTACTCTAACTAACGAACGAAGTATCTATTTAATGAACAAACAGAATCGAAACTTACAGATAAGAAATAAGATAAAATCTTATTTTTGAAACTACATATTGGTTCAATAAAGTATTTAACCATCAACCAAAGTATTACGAAACGAACATTGGAAAACTTATAATATTCAGAAACGATTACTGAAAACTTGACATAATAACCCAGGTTGCGAGCCGGAGACGTTTATCAACTCTAGTTAATTTTGTTTTTCATCCAGACTGCCCAGGTGAGTTAATAGTCCCACTTTTCTTTATACGTTTTTCTAAACTTGTGGGGAGATACATGCTATTAAACCTGAACATAAGTATTTTTCCGTATGTTTTCCTGATTAATATTGCCTAAGACACCTTATTTGTGTTAGCCGGATGGATAGTCTTTGTGACTAGCCGGATTGATAGCCAAATGCACCTTATTTGTGTTAGCCGGATGGATAGACTTTGTGCTAGCTGGATTGATAACCAAATACACCATTACTTATATCAAATTATGATATCACACACCTCCCCCCCCCCTCTTAACGTTTAAGTTCATGAGACTTAGTGCAATATATAACGTACTGCGATATAACTGATTTACGTTTTACGTAGCTTATGTTCAAAACTGATTGTAACTGAAAACACTATGGATTCACTCAACCTTTGTGTTGACTTTTTAAGCATGTTTATCTCAGGTAACCAGAAGTATGATTCGGCACGGAGTGGCTGTGGACTTTCTTCTAATAAAAAGAGTGTCCATTTTGTTATCATTCAAGGAATAATGTATTTTATAATATATTTTGAAACTTCCCTCTGGGACCTATCTCATGTACTCTGATATTTATAAATGAATGATAACAATTTTATGTAAAACGTCTCTTTTCGAGTCGTTTTCTATCTCCATGACTGTGAACCATGAAGTAGCACCCCAAACTTATGTTCCACTGCTTATCACGAAAATGGGGGTGTTACAGATTGGTATCAGAGCCTGTGGTTATAGAGAACCAAATGTTTTCAAACATTGGACTATAACCGGTTTTCACAAACTTAACTAAAAAGTCCTCCGTGCCACAACGCTGCTGAAACACTACTTGTTTATTTTTAAATAGTTTACCTAGTGAAATATTTATCGGGTGGTTACAGAATCCTGGTTTCCCCTACCCATTCTATTCCTCTTATGTCGGACTCGGATATTAAAAAATATCACGACAGTACCGGACATCATGATAATACCTACATCCTCATCACCACTACCACGTCCACTTTCCTACATATATACCGTCTGTCCCAATGTCCACGCCTTCACTATCGTCTATAAGTTTCCATTCCCCATCTGTCCCATTCTAACTTAGTGAAGAAATTAGGATCATTATCGTCCGATATCATGCTTTACCCCGATCACCTATTTCCGACATTCCTACTCCGCCACGAGTATTTGAGGTGGGTGAAATTCCGTAATCGGCACAAGAACGACAACCGACTATTTTCACCCTGCTGACGCAATTAGAACGGCAAGAAGAAACAGATAGAGACTGCTTAGGTCGTCCCGACAAGCTATCCCTAGGATGCATCGAGGGTTTAAAATATAAGAGTTGAAGATTCAGAGACCATGAAGCAGAAGATGGACGAGAATCGTGATAAGACAGAGAACCGTCATGAGCAGCTGAGACGAGAAATACCTATGACGAATTGAAGATGTTAGAAGAAAAGAAATGAAGAAGTGATGACAGTTCAGACGAAGATCACTATTTTGGAGAAAATAGTGGGAGATATGCAAGATAGATATTAATAGTAAATATATATCCTCGTCAGCATGACCATCAAACTGAAAAGTTGACTCGGAGGAGTTCTGGTAGTCACTCAATCAGATTTATATCTATCAGCTTTTGTACAATATCTTGACCATGAGGTATGTAGCATAAATACGACGCTTGTACTAATTTTGTTATATATAACAAATTAGCAAGTTATTTATGACTATATATGGTTTTGATTTTGTTGTATTTTGCTGTGTACGGTATCGGTTGACGTGGACCAGTGATGATCATTCTACCTACGCGTATGATAGTATTTGGACATGTTGCGACCTTATGATTATCATAAGTTTTATCTTGATAATCTAACATGTACAAAATATAAACGTATGTTTTATTATGGTTTTCATAGAAATATGCCTCGCACTTCCCCCGAACCACCCATGTCCCAAGCTGCTATCCGAAAGCTTGTCGCAGACACTGTTGCTGCAGCACTAGAAGGTCAAGCAGCAGAATTTGCTCGTACCGGAAGCACTAGCCGACCCAATGGAGAAAGCGAGCCCGCTAATGCTCGCAAGTGTACTTACAAAGACTTCATAAACTGTCAACCAACTTTCTTTAAGGGAACAGAAAGAGCTACTGAATTAGCTCGTTGGTTTGAACAAACGGAAGTAGTCTTTGTAAGGAGCGGATGTACCGATGACTGCAAAGTTGCTTTTGCTACGGGGACTTTATTGGATGATGCCCTGTCTTGGTGGACTTCGACTACCCAGACTATGGGTGTTGAAGCAGCTCACCAACTGACTTGGGAAGATCTCAAGAAGAAGATGTTGAGGAAGTACTGTCCCCGTACTGAAATTAAGAAGTTGGAGGATGAGTTCCACCAACTAGTGGTGAAAGAAACAGATCTTAAGGCCTACAATAGGAGGTTTCAGGAGCTTGCTCTCCTATGTCCAACTATTGTGCCGGATCTGGAGAAGTTGTTGGAGAAATATACGGAAGGATTACCTCGAAACATTGAGGGAAATGTGATTGCATTCAAGCCACAATCATTGGAAGAGGCGATTACTATAGCTCAGCAGTTAATGGATCGTGAAATCAAGCGAAGTTCCACTCAAGGCAGTGATGATCACAAGCGAAAGCTTGATGATGGAAGGACCACCCACCACCACAGCAACTACCAGCACAACCGTAACCACCATCAACAGAATCGTCGACAGGAGACTGCCAAAGTCAATGCTATCCCAACTGCTGAAGGTAGTGGTTATCGTGGGAAGCCACCCTTGTGTAATCGATGCAAGATGCATCACACTGGGCATTGCATTGCTAAGTGCGAAAAATGTCAGGGAATAGGTCATAAAACAGAAGACTGCAAGGTCATAGGAAAAAGGGAACGGCCAGTAGTCGTGATATGCCACGGATGTGGTGAAGAAGGACACTAAAAGAATCAGTGCCGAAAACAGAATGACAACCAGAATAACGGTGCCCGTGGAAGAGCGTATGTGCTAGGAGATGGGAATGCACAACCGAACCAAGACTAGTGCAGGAGAATGAGAATTCGTTAAGATCCCGACAATGTCAAGGAATGACATCCCTATTTAAGCAGAAGATAAATTACCGCTATAGCTAAATAAATCGTATCGTAAAACGTCCTAATCATATTTCCTATTGTACTCTACATTAGTTAGGACGAACGTAACCTAAGTGTATCAACTATCTTTTTACCGTATGAAATCTTTACCTTATAATATTTTCGTAATAATCATAATCCACGTTTCTATTCCATCTGATCTATTCGTAGTCACTACACTCTCATCTCACTAGAAATTTGGTTAATATTAGTTTTGACCATTCCGTAAGACTTTCACTTAAACCTTAAGATTTATTTTAAGATTAACCCATTAATACCCTAGAAATCCCTGACTTATCACTGTAGAATGAACAATAAATTTTCTTATCTTTGTGAAAAATAATTATGTTGTCATTTTACAAAAACAAAACATTGAACACCGTCTAAAACTTTTGAGGAAATATAAGTATCACCATAACTGGACCAAATATCACATCATTCAGTCCTTAGTTATGCATAGCCTGGCTAACTATGTATAATTTAGGAAGAATCATGTCATAAGTGGAACAATTAACTTTTCAGATTTTCAAATAACTATTTTCATTCAAAAGTAAAATTTTGAGACAAAACAAATTGTTCATACTAATTCCATTTTAAATGTCTACAATTTTCACCCATCACCTCTAAGATAAGAAAATCAAATACGGACAAGATACCCAAACCTTTTCCCTCACATTCCGACCAACATAGACTGAATCTCGGGACGAGATTCCCTTAACGGGGGGAAACTGTAACCACTGCGAAAATCCCACACTAGCTTACACTATTTCTTAGAATACTTGTCCTTTATCACGTATAATTTTTTTTTATTTACCTGCTGTCTGGATTACAACTATTATCTCATGTGACGTAACTCACATCCATGATAAACGTGCTCGCGTGCAACCCAACCTGAACCTATTTAATGTTTATTTATATATAAACATTTTCCTATGTCAAGTATAGTAACTTTACAAATTATCATTTGCCACTTTACGTTAATTCGTTAACATACTAGTTTAACTAAACTATTTTCACCCAATATAGTTTCTATGAGACTTTAAACCACTATAATACCAAAAATAATTAACGAAACCCTAGATATACCAAAATATAAATTACTAGGATAATGTACAAGTCACTAAAGCACGAAAACCCTAATTTCACTATAACTCCCGGTAAACCCTAATTTCACAGAAACTATTATTTTATTTGTAAACCCTAGTTAATATTTTTATAAAAATATTATGTACAAGTAATTTAAGTCAAGGTACAAGTCCTTTAAGCATAAAATCTAAATAGAAATAAAAACCTTATAAAGACTTTAAAAATAATCATTTAAATGACATATTATGTAATATTTTTACACAATAAATTCTAAAAATAATTTATTAAGTTATTTAATATATGTACAACTCCATAAACTTAATGTACAACCCTTTATTGCACAAGATCATAAAAACTCATTTATATGTATTTAAAGTGTAATAAAAATTACATAAAAATTATAGAAAATTAGGAAATAATTAAGAATGTATTTTTCTTATTTTCCTAACATTAGTACAAGTCTCTTAAGCTTAAGGTACAACTTGCTAAAGCACAAAAACTCATTTTCCCTATATAACTACAAATCGATACATGTTAAATTAAGCCCTATGGATTCAAAAACCTTCCTCAAGAGAACCCTAAACCTAGAAACCCTAACTATGCCTAAAAACCCTAGTTTACAAGCAAATTAAGCCTAGGTACAATACCTTTATGCACCACACGAACCAAAACCAACCTAGTTGTAAAAATTAGTTCGACTAGGACAAGAACAACATCCCTAGTTCACTTCCTTAAACCTTAAGAAGCCATTTGTGTGAACCCTAAGTGAAACACATAGCCCCTCTTCTAGAAATGGTACACATGTGTGATATGTGTTCTTCCACATCACCTCAACCCTCCTCCTACCTTGTGGCGCCCTAACAGCCACCCACCTCATCTCCCTCACTTCCATAATTCTCCTAGAAGACACAAGAAACCCTAGATTACTCCTATAAATAGAAACTAACCTTAAAAACCCTAATCCACTCGCATCACTACACGAACCAATCCACACAGCCCCAAACCACTTCATTACTGATTCCACTAGCCTAATATAAGTTCAAATAGACACAAGAGAGCAGTAGGAAGAAGCCAGGACCAAGAGAGTGTTAGTTCAAACCATATTTCACAAAATCATACCCTAGTCGACTTTTATAACAAGGTATGTCTATGGTTTTTTTTTTTTTCATTCACTCTTTTATACTTATTTTGTGTCTAATAACATAATAGAACATGTCTTAAAATATGTCATAGCTCAGAAATCTAAAAATCAAATTATTTACTTCTTTTTGTTCTTATCGAGTAGCAAAAACAAACACACTAAGTTTATTTTTTTTCGATATTTTAAGAACACTAGCCTATAAGATACTTACATATTGTTAAATAGAATATTTTTAGAAGAACGTAGCAATTTGAATCACTAAAAATGAATAAACGAGTCAAAAGTTATGGTTAATTAAAGTTATATATAAACTATAAAAACTTTCTGTAACAGCAGACGAGTTTACGCAAAACGAGGCCTTTCTGGTCCGTTTCGTCGAAAACTCAAAACACAAAAGTTGTCCGGAACGTCGTTTCCTTCAAAAAGTCTTTAGACCTCGAGTCATAAAAACGTATAACGAATGGTGTTTTATTTAAATTCAGAACTGATTTTTAGAAAAGACAGCAGCAGACCTCAGTTTTGTATACTTAATTTCGAATAGTAAATGAACTCCTAAAATTCTAGATTTTGGCATGATTAAAGACTACTAAAAGAGCTAACTATAGGAAAAAGAATCACTAATTTTCATTGAGTATCGAGTGAGAACGAAGCACTTTTTGTTGAGTCATTTTCTGTGTCGAACAACTTGGTTCGAGAGTTTTCAAAAATTATTTCGAGGTCATGCGTTCGAACCATGGTCTAATATTTGGTGAAAATACTCTTAAAACACTAATAGATATTCTGGCTAAGAAGTCATAAAAAGTTTCGTCACGAATCATGAGAAATAAAATGTTTTTGTGAAGAAAGGATATCGAGTGAAACATACTAGGAGTCTCAAGGGCTAGTTTTGCCAAAACTCTAAAAAGTTTCATGAGTTGGACTAGTTTTGCAGTCGAATAAACCCTAGGGGTAAAAATGGTCGATTTTGAAACTTAAGGGTAGAAAGTGTCAATTAACTAAAGTTCAAGGGTAAAACTTGCCATTTCAATATAGTTCAGGGATAAGAGTTGCCAACCCTAGAAACTAAAAGGTTTAAAGTGAAAATATACTTATAAACCCTAATTCTTAATTTAATATTATTATTATTACTATTGTTATTATTATTATTAGGATATTAGAACCTAATATACGTTTTCTACTGTAACTAACGAACGAAGTATCTATTTAATGAACAAACAGAACCGAAACTTACAGATAAGAAATAAGATAAAATCTTATTTTTGAAACTACATATTGGTTCAATAAAGTATTTAACCATCAACCAAAGTATTACGAAACGAACATTGGAAAACTTATAATATTCAGAAACGATTACTGAAAACTTGACATAATAACCCAGGTTGCGAGCCGGAGACGTTTATCAACTCTAGTTAATTTTGTTTTTCATCCAGACTGCCCAGGTGAGTTCATAGTCCCACTTTTCTTTATACGTTTTTCTAAACTTGTGGGGAGATACATGCTATTAAACCTGAACATAAGTATTTTTCCGTATGTTTTCCTGATTAATATTGCCTAAGACAACTTATTTGTGTTAGCCGGATGGATAGTCTTTGTGACTAGCCGGATTGATAGCCAAATGCACCTTATTTGTGTTAGCCGGATGGATAGACTTTGTGCTAGCTGGATTGATAACCAAATACACCATTACTTATATCAAATTATGATATCACCCCCCCCCCCCCTTAACGTTTAAGTTCTTGAGACTTAGTGCAATATATAACGTACTGCGATATAACTGATTTACGTTTTACGTAGCTTATGTTCAAAACTGATTGTAACTGAAAACACTATGGATTCACTCAACCTTTGTGTTGACTTTTTAAGCATGTTTATCTCAGGTAACCAGAAGTATGATTCGGCACGGAGTGGCTGTGGACTTTCTTCTAATAAAAAGAATGTCCATTTTGTTATCATTCAAGGAATAATGTATTTTATAATATATTTTGAAACTTCCCTCTGAGACCTATCTCATGTACTCTGATATTTATAAATGAATGATAACAATTTTATGTAAAACGTCTCTTTTCGAGTCGTTTTCTATCTCCATGACTGTGAACCATGAAGTAGCACCCCAAACTTATGTTCCGTTGCGTATCACGAAAATGGGGGTGTTACACTAGTATATACGGGTCTTCAGATATGAGTGAATCGTGGTTACCTGGTGCCACAGGTGTCATGGGTGGTGTAGCGACGACTTCACCCTCCTGAAAGGGCTCCGTTTCGTCTGAGGTGGTGTTCGACACTGTAGCAGTTGAAGTGTTGGGAACTATAGGTGAGGTGATAGATGATAAGGGGTCCTCGGATTCCATATCCGATGATGAGGTGCTAAGGTGTGATACTGTAGACATGGTAGTGTAATAACCCGAAAATAGTAATTGCAAATAATCAATAATATCAAGTGTGTGAAAATATGAGATAATCAAGTGTGTGAAGATTAATGTAAAATAATCTTAATAGGTAATATATTGAGCACGGTGTTATGCAGGCACGGAGGGCGTAACGTGGTATGCTGTAAAAATGATTCATTTTGAAAGTGTAGTTATAGTCCAATGTTTGAAAATATTTGGTTCTCTATAAGTATGTCACTGATGCCAATCTGTAACACCCCCTAAATTATGAGTTAACAGCGAATGACTAATCGGGGTTTTACGGGGATGATCTTTGTCATAATAATAAAAAACGGCTCAAAAGAGGCGTTTTGAAAGTCGTTTGTCATTCAAATAATAATTGAGTTACAAAGGTGAAAATATCAGAGTTGTGAAATCCCATAAAAGGGTGTAGTAGTTTGAAATGAATGACATAATTTATTTTACACCACCAAAAACCATGAGTTTAAGTGCCCACTCCGTGCCTTGTCTACTCCGCTAATTACTCGAGATAAACATGTTAAAAGTCAACAAAATTGTTGAGTGAAATCATAGAGTTTGTAATAATAATCAGTTTGGAATACAAGTTTGTGATTGCCTGTGTATTATAATCATGTTTGAAATGGTGATATTGCAGTTGTGTATATTGCCCTAAGTCTCATGACACGCAAACATTAACAGTGTTAGTAATCGGTGATAATGTGGCCCTCCTGTAATAGGAGATTGCCATCTTCTTATTTCCTTCAAATATAGTGCATTGCGACTAATCCGACTAGCAATTAAGGCTATCCGTCAGGCATTAGTGGAATAGGCAGTCAGCCTCCAATAGATCTATTCACTATATTCGCGTTCACTCGCAAGTGATTAATGGTTCATGATGTGAGAGGCTTTTGGCAATAGAGTAACTTAGGCAATATAAATCAGGTGAAGCATACAGAAAATACTTGTATTCTAGTTTGTAGCATGTATCTCCCCCATAGAGTGTAAAGTTGTTAAATAAGTAAAAGTGGGGCTATGACTCACCTTATGTGTAACTAGCAAGGTGAAATGTGAAATCAAGTAAATTACGAAAACGGCACCAACACACGACCTGGATAATAGTGAAGTATGAGATTTTGATAGTTTTGACTTAATACAAACAATGAGTGTGAAAATGAGTAACGGATAACGATTTGGTGTGTGATGTGAGTGAGTGATATGCTTAAAATGCTTAAAGTTCAAAAATAATATTATATATAATATTATCTTGTTTTTATGTCATTGATTCCATAAATATCGTTTCCTCGAAAGTGGTTGAATGAAACGTTAAGTTATTCGTTAAAAACTCGTTATATAAATATAAACATAACGTGTTTAAATATATTGAACGAAATGTAAAAATGCAAGTGAGTGAAATGAGAAAGTGAAAAATATGAAATGGAATATGCATGAGTTAAAGTTATAGTTTGGTCCTTGTACTTATACAAAATTTTCACATTCTACCCTAACGGAGTTAGTTTTGCACCGTTACTCCTTGGTTAATTATTTATTATATTTTTAGTCCAAAAGAAGTCAAATATTACATTTTAAGCTCCCTGTTTACTGTATGAACATTTTCTACCCTTAGTTTATTGAAATGACAGTTTGGGATATAATTATGTAAGTTTTACACTTTTAACCCGATAAGTGATATATATTTGCAAAACAAGTCCAAAAATCACAAAAGTGGTATGTTAAATTTTCTGAAAGTTGTAGTATCTTTAAAAAGCTTATTAAAGTCTTATTGAACTGCCTATTTTCGAAAAAAGCTTATTTCTTGCTTATTGGGCGTTAACGTGTACAAACAAAGCCCAATAAGGTTTAATGATCCGAGGGGTTTTAAGACAAGTTGGGCCTGAGTTTAGGCTTATTTTAAGGTCTCAAAAATAATACAAAAGAGTTTATTCAATCAGCTTATTCATAGTGCTTAAAAACTGCTTATTGGGCTTAAAAGCCCAATCGCATAACAATAAAGGATTTCGAACTCTTTTTATTAGCGATAGGTTTAAGGTTTTAAAAGAACTTTTATGAGCTTGTTACGTGAGCTTATTTTACCAGCTTGTTTAATGAATTTATGGAGAATTAGGGTGAGCCATAAAAACAATATGTCGCGTGTATGAATTTGATTATAATGAGGCCATTCTTAGTCGATAAAATGAAATGGTACAAAAATGAAATATGTAATATAATTGTTACATGAAATATATGATGCAACAAATGATAAAAAGGAGTCTTGATATGCATTATAACGTGAATGTAAGTGTCGAACAAGTATGTAACTCGATATTTTGTTAGCCATCCATGAAAGAGGTCAAATATGTAACGAAAAATAAATAAGAGAAAGCGTATAAATGCATAGAAAACTTATATACGATCGAGTAAAATATATAACGATGCATGAGATATTGGAAATACTTAGAAACGAATGGAAAGGTGTTTAAGAGGACTTACAACACCTTTAAGGTGGTGAGTACTCGTTGAAAAAGGACTAGCACACGGATAGAATTCACGTATCACGCTAGAACTATCACCAAAGGATTGAGAGAAGTGTTAAACGACTTGGAAATGGTTCGAGATTGCTATAGAATTGCTTCTGGTTCTTGAGGGTCTCGGCAATGAGAATACTAGAGAGAATATGTGTGAAAAATGATCAAGTGTGAATGGGATTAAATGTGTATGTATCGAACGTATATGTATGCAATGTATTAATCGATTATAATGTAAAATATACATACAACTTGTGTTGATTAGATGTTTGGCAGATATAAGAAGAATATACTTGAGTACATAGATACTTAGGGGGGGGGGGGGCGGGTTTGTGTGTGGTTATGGATATAACACAAGTTGCAAATATATATGGTTCGTTCGACATATATAAGGGTCCAACAATGTTTTTAACGTGACCAAGTATAGGAAAAAGGTGAGAAACATTCTTATAAACTTATATTCGATCATAGAAAATCAAATGAGCTAGGTGAAAATAAGTTAAGGTCGATTTGAATAAAATGGGGTGAACATATACATGTGTCGAGTAGCGTTCACTTTGGGTCTCGTTTGGTGTTCAAATGTTCGAAATAGGATGTGAGACTCAACATACTGGTTCTTTGGTGTATGGAGATTCGAGTGGTGTAGAGAGTTGCATAAGTTGTGTGTCAAATTCGAAAGAAATCGTGGCCAAGTGATGGGGTGTTCAGCCGATTGTAATAAGGAAATTATAAAACTTATAAAATGTTGGGTTGGGATTTGAATAGTAACAGGCCAAAAGTTGGGCCAGGAATAGAAAAGGTGATCCGTTTGGTTTATAATGAGTGTGTTGGATTCGTTGTGGTCCGTGTGTGAGTTCGTTCCAATGTGTTTGTGAATCACGTATCAATGTGTTTGAATTATGAAATGTAATAAACAAACTTTTCAAATTTTGCCCATAAAATGTTTAACTGGTCAGTAATGGAAATTTAATACTTGACTAGCATGTACAAATTACTGAGGAATTTTATAGATTGCTACAATACCTACCCGTCAAACAGAATTCTGTCCCGGAATTAAAGTCTAAGATAGTTGTTAGGGGTGTCTATGGGAATAAATGGGGGTATTTGTTGCGAATTCGGTCCTCACGTTCCCATGTGTACTCTGGTCCTTGTTTAGAGTTCCATCGAACTTTGACAATGGGTATACGGTTTTGCTTTAGCTGTTTTACCTCCCTGTCCATTATTTCTACTGGTTCTTCTGTGAATACAAGTTTGTCATCGAGTCTGATTTCTTTCATTGGGATGACAAGAGTTTCATCTGACAAACATTTCTTCAGTTGTGAAACGTGAAATGTGTTGTGTACTCTACTGAGTTCCTCTGGGAGCTCAAGTTTGTAAGCAACTGGACCAATCCTTTCAAATATTTTGAATGGTCCAATGTACCTTGGATTCAACTTTCCACGCTTTCCAAAGCGTACCATTCCCTTCCATGGGAAAACTTTTAACATAACCTTATCATCAACTTAAAATTCCATGGGTTTTCGTCTTACATCAGCGTAACTCTTTTATCAGTCACAGGCGGCTTGTAGTCGTTGTCTGATCTTAAAAATCTTTTCGGCTCTTTCGTGTATCAGTTCTGGTCCTGTGAGTTGTACGTCACCAACTTCTGCCCAACAAACAGGCGATCTGCACTTTAGATCATAAAGTGCTTCAAATGGTGCTGCCTTGATGCTGGCATGGTAACTGTTGTTGTAAGAAAATTCAGCCAATGGCAAGTGTTTATCCCAACCCTTTCCGAAGTCTATCACACATGCCCGGAGCATGTCTTCTAAGGTTTGGATCGTTCTTTCACTATGTCCATCAGTCTGAGGATGATAAGCGGTGCTCATATCTAAACGTGTACCGAGAGCTTTTTGTAGAGTTTGCCAAAATCTGAAAGTAAATCGGCTGTCTCTATCTGAGATAATGGAGATTGGAACTCCATGTCGAGTCACTATTTCCTTTAGATACAACTGTGCGAGAGTGCTCATCTCGTCAGTTTCCTTGATTGGTAGGAAATGAGCGGACTTGGTGAGACGATCAATGATGACCCAGATGGTGTCCAATCCAGTTGACGTCTTTGGTATTTTAGTGATGAAGTCCATGGTAATTCTTTCCCATTTTCATACTGGTAGTTCAGGTTGTACAAGCAATCCTGACGGCTTTTGACTTTCCACCTTGACTCTTGAACAAGTAAAACATTTCCCAACATACTCAGTGATGTCGGCTTTCATGTTTGGCCACCAATAGATCTTTTTGAGATCCTGATTCATCTTGTCAGAACCCGGGTGAATAGAGTACTTGGATTTGTGAGATTCATGCATGATGAGGTCACGAATACCTCCGTAGAGAGGGACCCAGTTTCTTTCTTTGAAACACAGCATACCGTTTGATCTTTTTACAAAACCAGTTTCATTCTCTGGTATGCCGTAAATTTTCTCATGGGGTCTGTTTTCTTCTTTGAGAGCTTCTGATTAGGCTATGAGGATTTATGATGGAAGTGGTGAACAAATGGTCATTCCTAGAGATCGGACTCGGAGAGGTTTGATTCTTTCTTTTCTGCTCAAAGCATCAGCCACGACATTCGCTTTACCAGGGTGATAGCGAATTTCACAATCGTAATCATTGAGCAATTCTAACCATCGGCGCTGTCTCATGTTCAGCTCCTTTTGATCCAGGATGTGCTGAAGACTCTTGTGATCAGTGAAAACCGTGCACTTGGTACCGTACAAGTAATGTCTCCATATCTTAAGAGCAAAGACCATTGCTCCTAATTCTAGATCATGAGTGGTGTAGTTTTCTTCGTTCTTCTTGAGCTGTCGAGAAGCATAGGCTATAACTTTGCTTCTTTGCATCAGCACTGCACCTAAACCGTGATGTGATGCATCACAATACACTACGAAGTCTTCACTTCCTTCGGGTAGTGCTAAGATGGGTGCTTCACAGAGTTTTTATTTTAAGAGTTGGAAAGCTGACTCCTGTTTTTCTTCCCAGATATACTTCTTGTTTTTCTGGGTTAATTCGGTTAAAGGCTTTTCGATTTTTGAAAACTCTTCTATGAACCTTCTGTAGTAACCAGCGAGACCTAAAAATTGACGAATCTCGGTTGGGGTTGTAGGAGATGCCCAACCTTTAACCGCCTCAATCTTGGCAGGGTCTACGTGGATACCTTGACTGTTGATAATATGGCCAAGAAATTGTACCGTTGGAATCCAAAAATCACATTTGGAGAATTTAGCGTACAACTTTTCATTCTTGAGCAACTCCAAAATGGTTCTCAAGTGTTCAGCATGTTGTTCCTTGCTGTGTGAGTAGATTAAGATGTCATCGATGAACACGATCACGAATTTGTTCAAGTATGGTTTGCATACTCGGTTCATTAAATCCATGAACACTGCGGGTGCATTGGCGAGACCAAATGGCATTACTTGAAATTCATAATGCCCGTACCGCGTTCTGAAGGCTGTTTTGGGAATGACTTCTTCCCTGACCCTTAGCTGATGATATCTCGATCTCAGATCAATTTTCGAGTAGACACTCGATCCTTGCAATTGGTCAAATAAATCATCGATCCTGGGCAATGGATATCGATTCTTTACGGTGAGTTTGTTCAAATCCCTATAATCAATACACATTCGGAAAGTTCCGTCTTTCTTCTTGACAAATATGACTGGTGCTCCCCAAGGTGATGAACTTGGTCGGATAAATCCTTTATCTGACAGCTCTTTCAACTGCTCAGACAATTCTTTCATTTCGGAAGGTGCTAACCGATAAGGTGATTTGCAACTGGTGCTGCTCCAGGCACTAAATCAATTTGAAATTATACTTGCCGAACTGGTGGAATACCCGACAAATCTTCCGGAAATACTTCAGAAAAGTCATTGACAACAGGCACTTCTTCGAGTTGTTTCTCCTTTGATTCATTATCCATCACCTGAACAAAAAATACGTGACATCCTTTGTTCATGTACTTCATCGTCTTAATATATGAGATGATGTTGAGTCGAGTTTTACGGAGTTAGTTTTGCACCGTTAGTCCTTGGTTAATTATTTATTACATTTTTAGTCCAAAAGAAGTCAAATATTACATTTTAAGCTCCCTGTTTACTGTATGAACATTTTCTACCCTTAGTTTACTGAAATGACAGTTTGGGATATAATTATGTAAGTTTTACACTTTTAACCCGATAAGTGATATATTTTGCAAAACAAGTCCAAAAATCACAAAAGTGGCATGTTAAATTTTTCGAAAGTTGTAGTTTCTTTAAAAAGCTTATTAAAGTTTTATTGAACAGCTTATTTTCGAAAAGAGCTTATTTCTTGCTTATTGGGCTTTAACGTGTACAAACAAAGCCCAATAAGGTTTAATGATCCGAGGGGTTTTAAGACAAGTTGGGCCTGAGTTTGGGCTTATTTTAACGTCTCAAAAATAATACAAAAGAGTTTATACAATCAGCTTATTCATAGTGCTTAAAAACTGCTTATTGGGCTTAAAAGCCCAATCGCATAACAATAAAGGATTTCGAACTGTTTTTATTAGCGATAGGTTTAAGGTTTTAAAAGAACTTTTATGAGCTTGTTACGTGAGCTTATTTTACCAGCTTGTTTAATGAGCTTATGGAGAATTAGGGTGAGCCATAAAAACAATATGTCGTGTGTATGAATTTGATTATAATGAGGCCATTCTTAGTCGATAAAATGAAATGGTACAAAAATGAAATATGACATATAATTGTTATATGAAATATACGATGCAACAAATGATAAAAAGGAATCTCGATATGCATTATAACGTGAATGTAAGTGTGGAACAAGTATGTAACTCGATATTTTGCTAGCCATCCATGAAGGAGGTCAAATATGTAACGAAAAATAAATACGAGAAAGCGAATAAATGCATAGAAAACTTATATACGATCGAGTAAAATATATAACGATGCATGAGATGTTGGAAATACTTAGAAACGAATGGAAAGGTGTTTAAGAGGACTTACAACACCTTTAAGGTGGTGAGTACTCGTTGAAAAAGGACTAGAACACGGATAGAATTCACGTATCACGCTAGAACTGTCACAAAAGGATCGAGAGAAGTGTTAAACGACTTGGAAATGGTTCGAGGTTGCTATAGAATTGCTTCTTGTTCTTGAGGGTCTCGGCAATGAGAATACTAGAGAGAATATGTGTGAAAAATGATCAATGTGAATGGGATTAAATGTGTATGTATCGAACGTATATGTATGCAATGTATTAGTCGATTATAATGTAAAATATACATACAACTTGTGTTGATTAGATGTTTGGCATTGATAAGAAGAATATACTCGAGTACATATATACTTAGGGGGGGGGGGGTTGTGTGTGGTTATGGTTATAACACAAGTTGCAAATATATATGGTTCGTTCGACATATATAAGGGTCCAACAATGTTTTTAACGTGACCAAGTATAGGAAAAAGGTGAGAAACATTCTTATAAACTTATATTCGATCATAGAAAATCAAATGAGCTAGGTGAAAATAAGTTAAGGTCGATTTGAATAAAATGGGGTGAACATGTACATGTGTTGAGTAGCGTTCACTTTGGGTCTCGTTTGGTGTTCAAATGTTCGAAATAGGATGTGAGACTCGACATACTGATTATTTGGTGTATGGAGATTCGAGTGGTGTAGAGAGTTGCATAAGTTGTGTGTCGAATTCGAAAGAAATCGTGGCCAAGTGATGGGGTGTTCAGCCGAGTGTAATAAGGAAATTATAAAACTTATAAAATGTTGGGCTGGGCTTTGAATAGTAACAGGCCAAAAGTTGGGCCAGGAATAGTAAAGGTGATCCGTTTGGTTTATAATGAGTGCGTTGGATTCGTTGTGGTCCGTGTGTGAGCTCGTTCCAATGTATTTGTGAATCACATATCAATGTGTTTGAATTATGAAATGTAATAAACAAAATTTTTAAATTTTGCCCATAAAAATGGTTAACTGGTCAGTAATGGAAATTTAATACTTGATTAGCATGTACAAATTACTAGGAAATTTTACAGATTGCTACAAGAGGGAAAGTTTAAGGAAAGAGTTGAAGTGAGAGAAATTGTTGACTTGACACTGATGTGGCAAAGGAAAGGGGGAAACCACACCCTCCATCCTTATGCAACAAGATATAAAACCACTGACATAAGCACCTGCACAGCAGCCCCATAAATCATATTGCCAACCAAACACTTCCTTCAAATACTCACTTGTAGCAATCACTATAGCACTTGAACCAAACATTGTCTTCATATACTGTAGCGAAGATAATATATACAGAAACAAACACAGCCTTCACATATTCACTTGCAACAAACACAGTAACACTTGAGCCAAACAGTCTTAATAAGATGTAGCAATCACAGCGATACTGCACAGCAGGGCAGGAAAACAAAAATATGCAGGAAAACTGCAGACTGCAGATACTTGGGCAAACCACCATAAAACTGCATACCCCAATTTTCCATTCCATACCGGACTACACCTATTAAATCTTGGCTGTAGACTTCATCGAACTCGACATTTTACCGGATCAAAAAGCCACTGTTGCCAATTCATCTCGCTTTTCTTTCCGGATCTTCTCACAATCCACTCGTAACTTTTAAGTTGAATATCTTGCACTATTTTGTGTGTTAAAATAGTGTAGCCGATTTTTGGTGACATTATTTAGCTAAGATTTAAATATTTAATTAGGGTACGTATAGCTTAGTGAAAGAGTAGATGAGGTAAACTTTTATAGGTTGATTATAGTAGTTATTGATCGAAAGGGAATTTACCATCAACTTACGTTATATCTTGCGTGAAAAACATGTGAATTGTGTTGGCATTTTTGTTGAGTGAAAGTCTTCTTTTATGTGATTATAATTCATTAATATATTAAAATACAATTACTTAATGATATTTTTCTTAAAAGAAAATAATACTATTATCAAATATTAGTGATACTGAATTCTTAGTATTAAAGCTATTATTTACATTAATTTGTCAATGACATTAACTACGTCAATGACATTAACTACTAACTGTATTCTAAATGAGGGACACTATATTCGTAAAATTCAGATTTATTTCGCAAAAGGACGTGAGTCTGTGACATTCATTACACTAGAACTTAAAAGCAAGAAAAAAATTAATTAAGGCTGGATGCAGTAACGCGACCAAGTTCTCCCATTTTTCTCTGTCACGTCAGCTTTCTCTCTCCAGCGACCTACAGGCGATTAGGTGCCCCAGTAAGGGCGACCAAGTTCAAATTTTTTTTATTTTTTTTTAAGCAAGTATACATTGCTAATTAAATGTTGAGAAACATATATTTGAATTCGATCGTGAGGCTGACCAACTTGTTGAGTTTGTTTCGAGCGATTGAATCCCCACAAGAGGGAAATCGATCCCCTTAATCGATCATGAGTCGATTTCGATCGTCTACTGCATATAGCCTAAGCTAATTTTTATTGGTGACTTGTTTTTTCGTATATCTACCACCTTTTGTTTAATTACATTGGTTTTGAAAAGAATCAAGGTTTTAGAATCGGGTAGTTTTGATGAGACTTATCGATTAGTCTTATTATAGTTTTTAATGTCTTGCTAGATTTATAAGTTAGAAAGAAGTCACAATTGATAGACAACGAGTGGGGGTACCCGCGCGTTGTTGCAGGAATGTTGTGTTTAGTCTAAACCTGAAATGAAACGATTGTTCAAAAATTATTTTTGTTATTAACGACTAAATATGCAAAAGATCGATAACCGCAAGTACTATTTTCGTAAAGTATTTCTGAAAATAGTATGATTTTTTACGGGAAAAGTCCCTAAAGTTATCGGCATTTTGCAAAGTTAGTCCTTAGGGACTAACTTTGTAATTTATACGTAATTTGAGGGACTATTCATGCCATTTTTGCTACAGTTGCCCATGAATAGTAAACACTGTTCTGCACTGTTACACACTGTAGCAATGTTATTTTCCTTTTTAGTCTCTGAAAGTGTCGGTATGTTGCAAAGTTAGTCTTTAGGGACTAACTTTGAAATTAAAAGTTAACCTTAGGGGCTGTTTCTGCTCAATATTTGCACAGAAACAGTCCCTGAAGTTATTGGTCCGTTGCAAATTTAAGTAACGACTGTTAAGTAACGGCCTTTAAAGACTAACCCTGCAATGGATCAATAACCTCAGGGTCTAAAATGAAAATTACACGACTACTGTAGCTACAGTGTTTTGGCTCCACTGTTACACGCCTTTTAGTATATATGAACCAATAGGGATGCAAATTATAGGATGATAAAGAGTTTAACATGAGTAATAACTGTCACATCATAAACCATTATTAGTATATATATAATATAATAACTACTCCCTCCGTCCCATATTAAGTGTCCATAATGGAATTTTGGGATGTCCCAAATTAAGTGTCCATATTGTATTTCAACCAATGAGAAGAGACTTTAGTGGGTAATAATGATATTTGATTTGTGGAGAGTGTAGTTAGTGGAATTTTCTAAAACATTGTGCATTTGGAAAGTGGACACTTAATATGGGACGGAGGGAGTAATAACTAATAATGATCAATTAATGTTATTATAGTTATTAATTTCTAATATCTTATCAGTAAGGGTATCCATTATGGTTGAAGGTTATAAAGTTTTATAAGTGTTTTATGTCATCACATATCAATAAATTATAAACTATTTGAGTTTATAATCATTTTCTCACTGATAAAAATGTGTTATAAATTTATAAATGCTCCACATTACACATTCATTACTTGTGTTGAGTTTATGAAGAGGTTCAAGAACTAGGACCTTTTATATTTGTAAAACAAACGCAATTGAAACGAACAAAGTGATAAAACTATTTGACGTGAGTTTATTCTAATGTTTCAATTATTATGATTTGTTAGAGCTATTGATTGGTTTTCATTTGATTATGTATGCACTATGCATTGCCTTTTATTTTAATGTACTAACTAAATAAATTCTTCTTGAGATTAACTTTGATATTGTGTTGGTTAATTTATGGTTATGTTATAATTATTTTGACCAGATGAGATTCTACAATCTTTTGAGTTATGACTTATAAGATTGGGTCGGCTAAAAAACATGGGTATATGCTTTTAATTATCACTTTGAAAGAGTTAGTTAACAAGTCATATTTATAAGTAAAACTAACATTATTGGGAGCTAAAAGTGACATATATGATGGATGATATGTCTGCTATTTCTTCTTATTGGTGCTCACCGTATTTTTATTGATTCAAGTTTCCTCTTAAATTTGCATTTTCACTATATATATTATATGGAGGTAACACCTATTAAAGTCGAGAATTTGCTACCTATAACTATTGACAACAAAGCAACACATATTGTCTTAGTTACAACCTTGAACATATCACTAAACCAAAGTCATATTTACATTTTATTTGTAAATGATATCAGCACTATCTATGCATGATGTTAAATCCTCTATTCAAGAGTTGGTTGAAAAAGAAAAAAGAAAAATCACATATGCCGATGATTTGTGTTCAAACCTTTATAAACATATAACAATAATTATGTGCTTGTAATTTATTCCAAAAAGAAAGAAAAACTTATGCTTTTTTTAGAAAAAATGATTGCTGATTGTTAAAATAATATAAATCATGAATGCTAATCATTTTTATTTAAAGTCAACTATATATAAACTCTATGTGTTTCAATTGAACTTTAACTTCCTTTCAAACTTGATTGTGAAAACATATAATGGAAGTTGGTAATTTATTTTGAAAATGTATTTACCAGAAATCAAATAATTATTTTATCTAAAGCAATACTTCAGCGAGAAAGTCGTGTGGAGGCGGTACAGTTTTCGGGCGGATGCCGTTTGTAGTCCCCACCACGTGCAACGTGGATCCGGTTCAGACAACATAATCTGGACATGTGATAAATAAAAGTCTGCCAAAATGGCAGATTGTGACTCCATCCAAAAAATGAAAGTCACATTAAAAAAAAAAAAAAAAAAAAAAAAAAAAAAAATGTTGCCATTGTAGAGTACTCCATTACAGTATTTAAGAAGTTCCGAGTCAGTTTTTTATGGGTATGATGATCTGGCAAATTGGGAAATGGACAAACTATGGGGCCCTCAATATATCTTTGTGTTGTCAAAGATGGGCAACAAAAACATGTATGCGTCTGAAGGCAGCCCATGCCCATCTGTTCTTTCTTCACTCAACACACTATCATGTTTTGTTTTATTCACAAGCGATCTTGTTTTTTATGCTTCTAACTTATTAGTATGATCCTAATAATCATACTAAGGATTTGGTAATGTTCATTTAGCTGATATCATTATTGATAATGTAACCTTATTCACAAGCTTTTGTCTCAGTGATATTCATAAAAACACTCGGTTGCTGACCTAGGACCAGGAGTTATCAGGTTCATTTTATAAAAAGGTATTGAAAATTGTAACATAAATATTAAAAACCAAGTTCATTTTAGAAAAATCAGTATATTTGACATAATATTACACTGGGCAAGGAGTTCCCGTGCACCCCCGGGAACCCCCTCGGTCCCGCCCTTGAAAACGCTTCAATCAAAAGTTTGTGGATTCGAGTACTACATGTAATAATCATAATCGCGAAAGTATGAGATTATATACCATTATATTCTGTTGTGAGTTTGTTACATTGTCATTCAGAAAGGAAAAAAAAAAAGTCAATTTTATTTTGATTTGTAAACTAACAATAACTACTAAAAAAATGTAACAACACGCTGTTAGTTATGTACATTTTTTTAGAACAAATAGTTTTTGAGCCATTAGTTGCGGAGACTCGAATCCGAGCCTGCCCCGGTTTTCATCCGGCTGTTACTCCAACGAGAATTCTCGTGTGGAGGCAGTACGGTTTTCGGGCGGAAGCCGTTGAATCCCCACTACGCCAGCGTGAGCCCGGTTAAGACAACATAGTCTGGGTATATGGGAGATGAGGGTCTGTCTCATGACAGGTACGACTCTCTAAACCAAAAACTGAAAGTCACCTTAAAAAAAAGTTATGTACATAAATACACCTATAGTACAGTAGTTAGTTTGTCGTGTGGTCACGACTATTTACTTTTTTCGTTTATATATTAAACTTGAGTTTAGAAAACAGGTTCGCTATGCGACAAAAAAGAATATAACCCTGAGAGACAAATATTGAGCAAAATCAAGTCTTTAATGTTTTTTAATTCACTTTTAATTAAAATATAAATATACATTGAAAGATACAACAAGTGAAATGGCCCCTGACTGGTATCTATCTGGCAATGTTTAATGAACTAGCACAAAAGCTCCATACCAAACCCCTTGTTCTTACCAAATCACCAGCCAACTTAATATAAATAATCATTAATATTGATGTTCTTTTTCTTTACATGCAACATATAATAGTTTTGTCGAATATATCTTTTTAAACTATTGTAAATCATCACTTAATGACAATATTTCCAACCAATTGATGATTCAACAAGTTGCTTGCATATCTCTATGAGACAGGCCTTGTGGCAAATCATTTAGTCTTGATGTATTATGAAGCATCAAATCTGATGTTCGATTCTCGCTAGCGCAATAAATTTTTTGGTATTTGGGATTCCCCTCTTCTGCAAACTGCAAAGGCATGAGATTATGAGAATTTTCCCAGCCGTAGAGAACAGGCGTATTGATTATGAGGATCAATGATGTCAAACTAGGTCCCTTTTTTCACATCACATTTCACTTTGATTTGTGTATTATGTCTAAACGTTCAATTGTATTTGATCAATAACCAATCTATAGAACAATAATATGGTTTATGTAGTGATACAACTATTAGAAATTATAAAAAGTTTTGAACCTTATTATGTTTGAACAAGTTGAGATAATTGAGATACTCGGAAGATCTGTAAAATCGATAAATTATAGGCATAACTTATGGGCCTGCAGTCTATTGAGTGGATCGAGCCCCATTGACGAGCCTACACAATTAAAAATGGGTCAGTCCAGTCGAAATTTCGAATAAATACGTGTTTCATGTTAGTTTGATTAAAGACTGATAGTTTTTAATGCCTGTTCATACACAGGCAAAAGTACAACTAATAATACTATATCAATTATATTTAGAGGTATTTCTCTAAATGTCTCAAAAGTATAATAGTAATTCCCCCATATGCCTTAAAATAATCCAATTTCTCTAAATGCCTCATGGGCGGTTGCCCCCGAAATCTTGGGCAACTATCATATATTGGTGACACGTGTCCCATAAGAAAACTGAGATTTTTTTGGGGTACATGAGTACGTACTTTTATACTTTTAGGGTAAATAAATAATTACCTCTTATATTTATTCAAGTTTGAAACTATGATCAAAATTTGTTTTTAATGTTATTATTTGAGCTGTTTAATTTGATAGTTTAACATATGTCAAATTAGTAAATGTAAATATTTATATTTGTTATAATTAATCCCGTGTATATACTCGGTAACACAATTACTATATGGAATACCTTGTAGCAAAGCCTTAAAAAAAACACATTACAATAAGATGAGGCCACATTGATCCCTAGCCTACACCGTTTCTTATTCTCAAAAAATAATTCAAATGCCAATGAAAATCCTTAAAGATCATAAAGTATACTTATATACTGAAAAACTGACGTGATAAGGATTCAATCTCACTCGTAACTTATATTCCACCCGTCCTAAAATTATAGTCCCTTTTTGACATTTTAAGTCTTTATTTTTCAATTTGACCTTAAATATTTTATTTTGTGTTATATAATAATTGATGAAAATTATACAAATGAAAATACATTTAAAAACTAATCCATTCATATATATTTTATCAAGTATTATATAACACAAACAAAAATATTTAAGATCAAAGTTGTGAGGAAAAAAAAAAGACTCAAAAAGTCAAAAGGGACAATAATTTTTGGACGGGTGGATTACTTATTACGCATACCTATCACATTTTTTTTTTTTATTTATTTAACTTCATACCTATAACTCCTAGGGCCGGATTGCACATGTTGCTCAGGCAAAAAGAAAGAAGCAAAACTAGTAGCCCAGGCTCCTTTGTTGTTTTCGAATTCAACCCATTTTTTTTTTTTTTTTTTTTAATTTAACTTCATACCTATAACTCCTAGGGCCGGATTGCACATGTTGCTCAGGCAAAAAGAAAGAAGCAAAACTAGTAGCCCAGGCTCCTTTGTTGTTTTCGAATTCAACCCATTTAAACTGCAAGTTAGTAGGGCCGTCCTTGAATTATTGAAACTTTTGAGCGGGCAGAATGAAATTACATAATGAGTCATTTCGAGAAGGAATATTATATTATAAAATGTCACTGTTTATAAGATATAATGAAATTAGTTATTTAAATGTTCAACACATGTCATCTTCACTACTACGTGTTGGATTCTATGGAAGTATCGAAACAGTGCCATCTTTAATCCTCATCTAATGAGGAAAGTAGACATTCTAGATAATATTCGTCTTTTTCCCTTTTCTTAGTTAAATAATAGAGGTGCTAATTTTTGTAATTTGTATGACTGGTTAAGAACTCATTTGTAATTTCTTCTAGCATCTTGCTAGAAGCGTTTCATTTTCTATATATTATCCCTCTTGCTGTTCAAAAAATAAACATATAACTCATTTAAGATTTTCCCAACCATAGTATTCTACTCACACAATGAGGCATCACAAATAGATGACAAAGATCAAAGCAGAGAAACACAAATACACACGTATTACTCTCTTATACTTATCTTATATCAAGACAAAAAGCACACTGTAAGACCACTCACGCTCTTTCTTCAAATTTGCACCTTTGAACCAGCCAACGCCGTGACACCCTTAAAAACAAAAATCCGTTGGAAACATTATTCGACCAACATAGCACGAATATCATACTATCTCTAATCGTGTGTTACTTAGCATCTATCACAATCCATGATTTTTTGTTCAGTAGAGCAACAATAATGCATATTTACATTCATCTAAAAGAACAGATATTTTTGTTGTTCAAACTATAATAAACTTTTTATATATTTTTACTCCAAAAGTAGTAATTATTATTCATATTCCAAAAACCACAAAAATGTTGCACTCACGAAATCGTATGGGTTTTCTAAAGATAATAAATTGTTTACTTTTTCTAATATTTATCTAAAAATCATATCAAATCACCACCATACGAGATGATATGTAAACATACTCATTGGTCAACTTTCTTATCCCCTTTCATCTGATCTCCATTAAAGCAATAGTTTCATTTCCAAATGTCGTCCCGTTGCTAACGTTATACGAGTCTTCATCATTTGAATTTACAATCATAATCCACAAACAAAACATTACTTATAGTGTTGGTAATTCAAATCCAAAAAAAATAACAAATTCGACAAATTAAGCGGAAGCACTATCGTAAATATCAAACATGTTTTATCACCTTTTATATGAAACTACGGAGTAAAACGCAAAAGATTAATGCATAATCTTGCGAATTGCGATAGTATTTTACAATTCGATCACAATAATTTTTTACATATTATTACCAATTATTATTCGATCTTGACAAGCTTTAGTCCACAATTTCTTTTTATTTCACATTTCATTGGTGACCATATAAACAATGCATACTTAAACATCATATTGTTTACTTACAAAAAAGTAATAACTATATATGACAGTGACATTGTTCTATCTTAAGAGCACACGGTGCAATCTCGCCACTGCCCTTCGCCGTCCAGGTGGCACCTCGCCACAACTTGCCACTGCACCAGAGGTGCTTGTTTTTTTTTCGCCACCTTAAGCCTCGTCGTCTGCGGACAGCCATTTTTTTTTCTTTGATTGTTAACTGGGTTTTTGTGTTTGTATGTTTATTTGCAAGTTTCATTTTGTTGTATATATATATATATATATATATATATATATATATATATATATATATATATATATATATATATATATATATATATATATTTTTTTTTTTCAAGCCTATTAACAAAAAAGTCCTATTATTCTAGAGCCCATTAAGCAGATTTTTTTTTTTTTTTTTTTTTTTTTTTTTTTTTTTTTTTTTTTTTAAATGCTATTTGTATTATTTGAATGAAATAAATTTAGTTTATTTAGAAATTTGAATAAAAAAAATAAAGTTGTAAGTGGTGGTCACCAAATGAGTAAGTTGAGGTTAGTTGTTAGTGAGGGGGTTAGTTGTGAAGGTTTGTTAAAAAGATGTGACACCCGATGGGCTCCAAATAAGGAGCTT